>SNQJ01S0036867.1:37320-53404 GCA_010110895.2 Picea sitchensis
GAGGTTTGGCCTTTCTAAACTCCTCAAATTTGTGACTCTTGGAAGTCTTTTGCTTCTTCTATTTTCTGTGAGAATAGGAACTGGTCCTTCTGTTAGAAGAGCCTTCTGAATCATCGAATTCCTTCTCAGTGGAGTCGTCTAGCACTGGTCCTTTACCTTTGGGGCGGACCTTTCTGGATGTGCTTCTCTCAGTGTGGCCACTGACACGACCACGATTTTGTCTCTCAGGTTCATGCTGCATTTGTCGTTGTAGGTTAGATAGGCTCTATAGTAGAACTGCATTAATTTTGGTTTGCTTTTCTTGTTCTTTCATCATCCTTTCATTATCGGCCTTGCAGCTTTGCAATTCGACCATGAGACTCCTCATCGTCTCAACTAAGTCTGGAGGGGTTCCTATTTCTCTTCTTTCATTCGACTCCTCGTCTCTGTTGTGGGAACCTTCTCCCACCTCTTGGTGAGTCACCATACTCTGCGTTTGTAGATTCCCGCAGTTGATCATCCGCTTGAGTGAAAAGACAAACGCTGGATATTAGTCAAGAGTTAAATACATTTTACAATTTGTGTATAATTCCATAATTCTTTCACATGCATACACATTCGGGTGTTCATATTCCAAGCTTTTAATCATGGATAAGATAGTTAAGTCAGGGGGTTACTCCTCATAGGAGTGTTTCGTACGAGGTTTATGCGTGACTGGTGCGACTGGTGCATGAGCCCTATCAGGCCGAGTGTTGTAACCATGCTCTGATACCACTTTGTAACACACCCACTATCGTAATTTGAAAATTTTGGGTTAATCTCCCAAAAATGAGAAGTCTCCAGAAACCTGCATTAGCGAAATGCCAATCCCTGGTTCAATGTCGGGATTCGGGGTTTCGGAGGTTGCGGTGTTGAGGGTCCCTATCCTCTTGAATCTCCGATCACCGATGGAACAATTTTCCAACGTGCCCCTTTTTCCCATCCCCCTCTAGCGTACTGCTGGTACACGTGACCTGTGTTCATATGACCACAGTCACCTACTCCTGTCGGGGTTTCTTCTATCGGTGTTTTGACACCCACGATGTTTTGGCAACTGCAATCACCGATCTCTGATTCGCTCGTTGGTTGCCTCAGCCCCACTTGGCTAAGCCTTTTGTCCACACCATCGGTTCCTATATGACCATAGCGACAACTTCTCATCGGGGTTCGGAGTTTGCGGTGCCGAGGTGCACATGTACCCAAAACTCCCGATCCTCCGATCCCCGATGTGCTCCTAGCGTGATGGCTCTCCGGGCTAAGTCCTGGTCAATACGACCACATCCTTCACTAGACCACAACCTTAAATCCGGTCAAGGTTTGGCACCTTTCAATGCCAGGATGCACAAGTCCCCTGGACTCTCGACGCACCTTTACACTGGCTAGCCCCCTTGGCTATACAATAGTCCATGTGACCACTTACCATATGCCCACTGCCATATAACCTTCCATCAGGATTTCGGCATTTGCGAGGACACAAAACACATATCCCTGGGACTCACAATTTCCCGATTCTCGATTCTCTCCAGATGCTTGACACGCGCATTCCTTACAGCTTCGTCCTATTTCGCTGCTATGATGATAGCTGGCCCCCACTCATCGGGGTTTCGTGGATCGCGAATTCAAAGTGCCTATACATCATGTCCTCGAGATTCCCGATTTCCCGATGGACCACAAAATCTGACAGATTTGACTCCTGGTCATGACTTCCTCTGACGGTGTGGATCTCTACCACGTGTCCACTAAATGGGCGGTCCCGATCTTGTTGGTAAATCGCGGATCGCGATTACGGGTGGCAAGAGTTCTATGTATTCGAAAACTCCGATATGCTGAACCCTGATTATTTTAGATCCACGGACACGCATCCCTCAAATGATGGACGGTCCTGTTTCCCTTCGCTGTTTCGGGGTTTTCAATACCAGCGTGCCTATGTCTTCAGAATTCCCAATTTTCCGATGGAACCAAATGTCGATGGTTCTCGATTGTTGCCGCCTGTCCCACAGATGGACGGTTCAGATTGTATCGAAAAATCACGTGTCGCGATTCCCTTGTGCATGAGTTGCATGACTCCGGAAATCCCGATATTCTGAACTCCGACTCTCCGGGATCTCTCGCCACGCATCCACGTCGATGGATGGTCCAGATCTGATCGGGAAATCACGTTTCACAATTTCAACATGCACGAGTCTCTTGTCTCCGGGAACCTCGATTCCCCGATTCGGACTCTTCGGGATCCTCTGCCACGTGTCCCTGCTGTTTGGACGGCTTAGATCCTATCGGGAAATCGTGGATCACGGTTTCCTATTACAACGATTATACACTCCTAAATTCTCTGATGGGTGAAATCCCGATGCCTCCCAGAACGCCGACACGTGTCCTACCGAGATCAACGGCTAGGATATGTTCTCGGGATTTTGAGAACCACAAGGCCGCGATTCTCAGATTCAACCAATCCCCGATGACCCTGTTATCCCGATGACTTCTTCGGGATGTTGACACGTGCCCTTACGATATCAACGGCTAGGAATTCTTCTCTGCACACTAGGGTTTAACTCCGACGCAACTTCTCGGGATCTGATGGCTGACGGGATTTTGTCAATCTTCTCTGTAAGATCCTGACCATCGATTTCTTCCTCCTTGAGGACCTTCTCGAGAATGGCTAAGTATCCCTTCTGCAAGAGGGAATCTCTACTAGAGATCTATCCCAGGGCCTTCCTAGAGGTGGATAGGGGAAATAGCTTCTTGAGGACGGGCTAGGAGCTTAACTTAGCTCAGTCTAAGCATGACTAGATTTATTTATCAACGTAAGTCGTGTATGGTTTCCTCTGTGATAAGCATATATCAACTTATTCGTATCAAATGCTACACGAACACCCTCATGCTGAAATCATTTACAATCTCACAGTTCTATGAGCTAATATCTACTCCTTATTATCTATTACTGCATAGACATTCTTACACAGGAAACATTTAAATTTCCGCAAATCTATGAACATATGTGACAACATATAAATTTCAAGATGTAATATGAGCAAAACACTTATCAGAAATAACTTCAGCAATGGAAGCAACCGCTGAGATGGGTGCTCGTTTCCACCCAACCGTAGGCATAGTGACTCGTACTGTATTTACCACTAGCCACCCCCGAGCTGAGACCACGATGTTCTGAGACCTGCGTCTCCCTGTCTTCCAGTGTCCAGGAGCGAAGATTGCAATCCCCTCCTCTCTGCGATCACTCACTCTGCGTAAAAACTGCCAGAGTTCCCCTCACCTCCCCCTTCAGTCACTTCTACCATACGCCTTATCCTCCTGCGAGGTTGCATGTGGCACGATTACCCTCGCGCCGGTCAGTCATGATGGCTCTACGGATAGGCGGTTCACCTCCCCATCCCTCATCAAGCCATCAACGTACCGGCCTGCAAGGCATTTGTTTCAAGGCTAGCGAGCCGCTTTTGGTTCTCTGGGCCAGTGGAGTCCAAATACGGTATTTAATTCTTGGTGGAAGTTAATGCCCATTTTTCAGGTGCCCTCCACCACCATCATGGTCTCTTTTCTGCACATCCCCTCTCAACAGTTCTGCAATAAATTCAAACTGCTATTTACATTCATTGACCTCTTCCTGCCGGTCCATCTACATCACATATTCATACTTATGAGTTTTGCCATAGTCCTTGGCCAGTTCAGTTATATTTACAATCTGGGGGAAACAGGGTGTTACAATATCAAGCAGCATGACTTGTTTCAAAAGGCATTTGTCACCATAGAAAGGTCCCAAAAAATAGGAATTTTTCATGTTTTTATTGGAATCTTTTGTAACATAGTCCTAAATAGAGGAGAATCCTATGTATCTCCTTGGTTTCAACCTTCTTAGAGTAGAGAGATATCTTTCACTATATATGAAGTGGATTTTGAGAAGGAAAGGGTTGGATTCATGATCCAAGAGAGGAGAGAGCTAGAGGAGAAATTTTAGTTGCTCATCTGTAAGCCTAAGGGCCTGTTTGTAATCAACATTTCTTCCATTAAATATTCATGAATTTTTTTTATCAGATTATATTCTTTCTTTTCCATTTCTCTTGTCATCTTTTTGCTTGAATATATTGTAGGTTTTGAGGATCATAGCTTCCATTGATTGATGGATTCATGAACAACAAAGGATATTTTGTAGCTTTCCCATTAAATCATTGTTTATTGTTTAAGGAATATTTAATTTGTTTGCAGAAAGGATCTATGTACAATGGGTGTTATTCCCTTTGTCATATTCTCTATGCTTCTATTCATTATTATATATCCCTTTTGTTTGGTATACAATTTGATTTCCTTTGATATGTAGGATTTTATGACTCCATGCCCAATGGAATGCCTCTAGGTGTGACTTCTAGTGCTAATAGTTTTTCCACCATTGTCGGGGATGAAAATGAAGTAATATTCCTTAGGAGAATGACATAGAACAAATCCAGTTTTTGATGGTGAACAAGGGTGTGTCACATGATAGGGACTGCAACATTCACCTAGCGACTTCACTCCACAAAGAAAGAACCTGTTGGCGACTTCACCAATACATGATAGAAATGGAAATGGATGTTGTCCTTGCTCAGAGGTATGCATTTTGTGTTTTCTCAAACATAGTTGGTTTTCCACATCTAGTGCCTACTATATCTAAATGGGATGACTATCTTCCTAGATTCAAAGGAAGCAAGTATGATTATCCCTACGAGCACTTATTAAATTTTCATAGATTCATGCTTGAACATGATTTTGTTCATGAGGATGTCTTAATCAATATGTTCATATTTTCTTTAGAAAAACATGCTCATGAATGGTGTCAATCCCTCCCCAATGATAACATTCATTCTTTGACGGAGTTTCACACTATTTTTCATCATCTTTACAAAAAAAATTATCCGAATGATATTCTTTTTGAAAACTGTCGTAAAGAATTTGAACCCTACATCCAACATTCAATTAGTATTCCTTCTGGATATAAGGATGTTGGTGATAGCAACACTGTAGACACTTTTTTACTTGATTCAAATGTGTCTAGAAGTTTTGACTATGATACAGAGGCTGCCCTAAATTCTAATAAAGATCAAGCTGTTGATATGCATCCAACATCTCGAGAACATCTTGAAACAAAAAAATATGAATACCAAGATTCAATTTTTTTTTTACAATCAACCTTGTTATCACATGTAGTTTTCAAAGGGTCATAGGACAACCAAGTCTGTGGTCTACACAAAAGTGTCTGAAATAAATTTTCAAAAGCAACTCATTTTAGGTTTGCAATACTGGTAGGCGAACATATTCATTTTTCATCTGTAAGATCTGAGCGAGAGAAAGATCAGACATCATCTCAGTAAGATTAAGTCACAACCATCAAATCTCATCGAAGAGAAATCAATGGTGGGGAGGCATTGCATGGATCGGGATACAAATTAATTTTTCACAAATTCTAAGCCTGCAATCGCTTAGGATCATCGATCTTGCTAGATCAATAGATCAACGGTGCATATCGATCCTGCTATGAACAAACATCTTCACATTGCGGGGATCGGAAAGGAAATTAAAGTATTTGATAGTTATGAGATCGAAATCGCTCATGGCCATTGATCTTTCAGTGGGGGACACATGTCAGGCGATCTCATACTCCGGGAGAAAACAAGCAGAAGTTGTGTGAGTAAAGGACTCTCGAAGGTCCAAAGCCCAAACTCCTAAAGTAAATCTAGGCCATCCAAATCCATAGGCCACACATCACCGATTCTCTCACTTCGAGAATTCGACACTTTAGAGGATTGTGCGAACAAGTATAATAAAAAGGCCCAAATCCCGAGCTCCCAAAGTAAATGTCGGTCATCCAAAATAAGAGGCCATGCATCACCAGATCTCACAGTTAGGGAAATAGACACTTCAGAGTATTGTATGAACAAGCAGAAGAAAAAGGTCTGAAGCTTGAACTCCCAAAGTAAATCTCGGCCATCCAAAACAAGAGGACACGTAGTGCTATATCTCAGAGTTCAGGAATTTTGCACTTTAGAGGATTTCATGAACAAGAAGGAGAAAAAGGCCTAAAGCCTGAAATCTCGAAGTAAATCTCGTCCATCCAAAACAAGAGGCCACACATCACCATATCTCACACTTTGGGAATTCGAGACTTTGGAGGATTATGCGAACAAGCAGGAGAAAAGGCCCGAGGCCCAAACTACGTAAGTAAATATCGGTCGTCCAAAACAAGAGGACACATAGCGCCATATCTCACACTTCAAAAATTCGACACTTCGGAAGATTGTAAGAGATATGCATTGAAAGGCCTGAAGCCCGAACTCCCGAAGTAATTGTGAGCCGTTGATCTCTGCAATAGCAATCAGGGTCCATCCAAGAGTGGTGCATGGCAACAAAAGTAGAGCTTTCCCAAATCATAGATCGCGACCAGATCAACGACCATGCTTCATTGTGGGGACGCAACATACTCGAGCGATAAAATTATAGAGTGGTCCCGCAATTGAGACCATGGTATAGCGAGGGATGTACGTGGTAGTTGGTGGTGAATTACAATATAAAAATCAGTGTGAATCCAAACTACCTTTAACGACCCTACAATCACGTGCTTATATAATGACAAATTTGAGAGCAACGCGTGGCAGCCCCTAGGTGTTAAGCCTCATCCCGATCCTGATGAGAGATAAATTATTGAAAAAGGAGTGGTGGTTGGAACCTCGACTCACTCCATGAATAGAAGGCATGGAGGATTTGTCTGTGGAGACAGAACTGTCAGCCTGAGGTACCATTATGGACATTTTTCCTGCAGGCCCATGCTGTGTTGATTTTGCGACTGATAGGAGGATACACACACAATATGACAGAAGAAGGCGCATATGAAAGGATTTTAATCAAATGTGCATATCACACTCCTAGTAGTTGTGGACTTATCTGAGGATAAAACGATCAGTTCAATATTTTGTTAGGGTCATCAACTGGTTGAGAAGAGATCCTACTATGTAATTTTTGATGCGAGAGTTGTTCTTTGGTTATGTATATGATTTGAGACTTTCACATTAATAGAAGTCAGTTCCTTTCATCTTCTGGTGTAAACTTTGCTGAAACGCTCAGACATGGAGGATTCAGTCGAGGGTTTTAGCTGTATTGTAATGTAGGTTTGATTATAATGTTGTTGTGATTTGTTCCAGTACTTTTTATTTGTTATCTTATTTCCCCTTATGCTGAAATGATCGAGCATGGAGGATCCAGTCGAGTTGTTGTAGTTTCATGGAAATGGAGGTTTGATTATTATGCAGTTGTGATATATTTTAGTATCTGAAACTTATAGTCAAGAGTGCTCTTATGCCTGAGTTTTTCTTCACCAATCTGCTTGAAAGCCGGATGCTCATGGAAGACACTTCCACCTTTCTCACTAAGTCTTTCTTATGTTCACCTTTAATCTTAAACCACTGACTGAAGTTAATGAGGATGTCATTTCTCTATGAATTGCTTGTCCAATTCCTGTGTTAAACTTTCTTGTACTGAGCTATGTCCATTTGACCTCCACTCATAAAACCAACATCCACCAAAAATTCTGATGGGTAATAGGCTTATCCTCTTGTAGTTTGAGGGTGACTCTCAGTGCTAACATTAATGGCGCTATTTCTAGGGATCGAAGTGAAGATATATTCCTTGGGAGAACGACAATGACCGTATATGATCTTTGATGGTGAACACAGACTAGGCACATTCAGATTGCATATCATTCATCTGGCGACTCCATGATTAAATAATCCAGTGGTGACTCCACAATTTTAAGAAGTCATATTTTCAGATGGAATCTATTTTGGCTCGGAGGTTTGCTCCTTTTAATTTCTCTTCTGTTCCTGATTTTCCAAATGTTGTTCCTACTATGGATGAGTGGGGTGATTTTTTTCCCATATTTAGAGAACACAGAGATGACAGCCCTATAGAGCATCTTCTTGAGTTTCATGAACTCATGCATCAGTTGGGAATACATCATGAGGATGTATTAATGAAGATGTTCATGTACTCATTATAGGGAGATTCTCGTGAGTGGTATCGATCCTTTCCCCCTGCTAGCATCTCCTCCCTAGAACAATTTCATGCAACTTTCAATATTCATTATCAACAGTTTTATTCCTATGACTTAATTTGTCATAGCTATTGTGAGGAGTATAAAGACTGTGCTCAGGATATAGATGTTTCTTATGAAGGTTTTGAGGATAAAGAAGATGGCATGGATGAAGAATCAATTTTTTCTCTTCCCTATTCATATGCATTTGATGAAAGCTGTATTTGTTGTCTTAGTAAGGAAAGTGTAAAAACTAAGTTTATTCTATAAGTTGATATTGTTAGTAGCCCAGTCTATAAAAATATTAGATATGAGCAACCTATTTTTGACTCATATGATAATGATAAGATATTGTTTCCTAGGAAACCTGTGTTTAATAATGAAGAAAATTTTTCTCATGTTGGGTAGAAGATACCTCTTGTCATGTCATTCAAGACTCCTCCTCTATTTGATCATTATGGAGATAGTGATGAAGATGCTGAGGTGTTTTTGTCTCGGAAGAAAAAAACATTAGCAACCAGATTTCTAATGCAAGTGAAAGCTTTCACCAAGAGAAACATGATAGAGAGAAAGAGCCATCCATTGATATACATGAGGAGATCTCTTGTCATCATCTAGCAGACGTTATCAGAGAAAGAAAAATATAAGTGGATCAACAATATGCATCAGCCTTTCACTCACCTGTTCTTTCCACAGACATTCGACCAGATGTGAGCAATTGTAAAGCATAGAAGGTTTTTTGTTACCAGCCTAGTAAGTTTTATCACCTATTTTATGACCCTGCAAGGGAATACATGGAGTTTCATTTCCTCAATGTATTGAAGCCTCCAAGCTTTATCTTACCTTCAACATTAGGAATAAATCTGAAGAATGTAATTGATTTGTTGTCATAGTTTCATTATCCTTTGCTGATTAGTGACAAAGTAAATAAGTTTTCAATTAGGAGGTTACTTGAATGGATAAGGTGGAAGTTTTCTTTCACTTAACACATTGTAAAAATCAATTAGTGTAGGTTTGTACATAAATAAGCTCCTTTTGGAGCATGCTTGTTTGCTTTCTTTTTAAGTAGATAGTATACATATTAGCCTGTGGTCCTCAGCATGATGTTTTTGAGCTCGAATCCAAAACCCAAAGGCTAAGGCACTGGAAATGTGCTTTCTTTGTAGCTCATAGGGAGCATGCCATCCCTTGTGGAGCCAAATGTTATCACATGTAGCTGTCAAAGGGTCGTAGGATGACCAAGTCAGTGGTCTACACATAAGCATCCAAACACAACATTCAAAAGCAACCCATTTCATGTTCGAAATACTGACATGTGAATAGATTCATTTTTCATCCATAAGATATGAGCGAGAGAAAGATCAGACGTCATATTAGCAAGATTAAGTCATGACCATCAGATCTCATTGGAGAAAAATCAAAGGTGGGAAGGCATTGTGGGTATCGTGATGAAAATTAAAGTTTCCAAAAATTGTGAGCCCGCAATCTCTCATGATCATCGATCTTGCTAGATCAACAGATCAATGATGCATATTGATTCCACTATGAACGATCATCTTCACATTGTGGTGATTAGAAAAGAAATTAAAGTATCTTCTAATTGTGAGCCTACAATCATTTGTGGCCATTGATCTTTCAGCAGGGGACACATGTCAGCCAATCTTGTACTCTGGGAGAAAACAAGTAGAAGTTGAGTGAGTAAAGGACTCCTGAAGGCCCAAAGCCTGAACTCCCAAAGTAAATCTCGGTCATCCAAATCTATAGGCCATGCATCACCAGATCTCTCACTTCAGGAATTCATCACTTCGGAGGATTGTACGAACAAGAAGAAGAAAAAGACTTGAAGCCCAAACTCTCAAAGTAAATGTCGATCATACAAAACAAGAGGCCAAGCATCACCAGATATCACACTTCGGGAATTTGACACTTTAGAGGATTGTGTGAACAAGTACAAGAAAAAGGCCCGAAGCCCAAACTCCCAAAGTAAATCTTGGTCGTCCAAAACAAGAGGAAATGCGACACCATATCTCACACTTCAGGAATTTGACACTTTGGAGGATTGCGTGAAAAATAAGGAGAAAAAGGCCCAAAGCTCAAACTCTCGAAGTAAATCTTAGCCATCCAAAACAAGAGGACACACGGCGCTAGATCTCACACTTCGAGAATTCGACACTTCAAAGGATTATAAGAGCTATGCATTGAAAAGGCCTGAAGCCCTAACTCCTGAAGTAATTGTGAGCCATTGATCTTTGCAGCAGAAAGTAGGGTCCATTTAAGAGTGGCACGTGGAAAAAAAAGAGGGGCTTTCCAAGATCATAGATCATGACCATATCAACAACCACGCTTCATTGTGGGGACACAACATGATCGAGCGATAAAATTCTAGATATGTCCCACAATCGAGACCATGGTATAGCGAGGGAGGTACATGGAAGTTGGTGGTGAATTGTGGGCTTAGAAGAGGTGTGAATCCAAACTCCCTTTGATGGCTCCGCAATCACATTCTTATATAATGATAAATCTGAGAGCAGCGCATGGAAACCCCCTAGGCGTTAAGCCTCATCCCGATCTCGATGAGAGATCAGTTAATGAAAAAGGAGTGGTGGTTGAAACCTCGACTCACTCCATAAATAGAAGGTGTGGAGGATCTGGCCGTGGAGACAGAACTTTCAGCCCGAGGTACCACGATGGACGCTTTTCCTTCAGGCCCATGTTGAGTTGAGTTTGTGGCTGACAGGAGGATACAGGCATAGTCTGACAGAAGAAGGCGTAGACAAAAGGATTTGAATGGAATGGCTAGATTTGGTAGTTGTGGACTGATCTAAATATAAATCGATCAGTTCAATATTTTGTTAGGGTCTTCAACTGGTTGAGCAGAGCTCCCTACTATGTAATTTTTTATGCCAAATTTGTTCTCTGGTTATGTATATGATTTGATACTTTCACATTAATAGAATTTAGTTACTTTCATCTTCTTGTGTAAACTGTGGTAAAACACTTGGGCATGGAGGATCTAGTTGAGGGTTGTAGTTGTATTGTAATGTAGGTTTGATTATAATGAGGTTGTGACCTGTTCCAGTACTTTTTCTTTGTTATCTTATTTCCCCTTATGCTGAAATGTTTGGGCATGGAGGATCCAGTCGAGTTGTTGTAGTTGCATGGTAATGGAGGTTTGATTATTATGCAACTATGATATATTTTGGTATCTGAAACTTATGTTCAAGAGTGCTCTTGTGCCTGGGTTTTTCTTCACCAAGCTGCTTGAAAGTCGGATGTTCATGGTAGACTTGTCCACCTTTCTCACTAATTCTTCCTTCTTCTCACCTTTAATATTAAACCACTGACTGAAGTTAATGAGGACCTCATTTCTCTATGCATTCCTTGTCTAGTTCCTGTGTTAAACTTTCTTGTACTGAGATATGTCCATTTGACCTCCACTCATAAAAACAACATCCACCAAACATTCTGATGGGTACTGGGGTTATCCTGTTGCATTCTGAGGGTGACTCTCAATGCTAAGAAACCTATTTTTGATGAATATTCTAGTGATGATGATGAAGAAAATTTCTTCATGAGATATTTGGAACCTCTCAACATTGTCGATGTATATGATGTTTATGAGTATGATTCTTCAGAATACAATGGAGGTGAAAAGAAATAGCTACAAAATTATTTGATCTAGTCTTTATCACCAAATGATAACCAATAAATTGCAGAAATTAGCTTCCTGAATGGAGAACACAACATTGTCAAAGGACTAGTTTATACACATATTCAACCCATTTATTTTTAAAAGAAAAATGAGGTACTCTCATATGATTTTGATGATCCCGTGGAAAGATATATGGAGTTGTATTGGGGTCATGATTCTTATATTTATGACTTCATAAAGGAATGTTTCCATAGTTGTAAGAATGGGAAGATAGTTCATTTCTTTTTCTATTCTCTAGTCTTCTCAGCCATATATATGCATAAATATGGAAGTAGATTTTTAGGGACCTAACCCCTCATGTACGTAGAATAATATATTCCGATGTAATAAAGGTAAATATTAATAGGGTCTAGCAATAAGGAAGAATAATTCGAATGTAAGAAGACCTAATAGAAACTTTTGTTTCTAGAAGGATCTTCCTCTAGATGGTTCTTTTGATAGACATATTTAGTATAAATAGGAGTCGAGGGTATGATAACTTTTGTCTTGGATATTATTGTAATAGAGCTCTGCTTTGCCGGAGGTTTCCCCCACGAAGAGGCAAGTGAAAATTTCTCTCAGTAATCAAAGTGCTCTTTCTGGTGTTATTCTGGTATCATTTTGGTATTATTGTCGTGTTGTTCTGGTTATATTGTTGTTCATTTGCAATTTCTAGAATTTTAATTTTTTTTTGCATACTTTTTATATCTGGAATATTACAAGTGGTATCAGAGCACTTTCCTCAGAAAAAAATTATGGGTTATTTTTTTTCAGGGTAAAGACATATTCCCACATCTTTAAGCTACAAAGATATGTCGTTATGCGCATAAACCCGTGGTCAGGGATTCATACACACAGGAAATACAAGTGGTACTTAAGAGAACATATGTTGGCCACCCTTGTAACCCCTGTTGGTACCCCTTCGAGTGGTAATGAATTAGACAACACCTGTATACAGATCAACATAGATTTCCTGAAGCCCTCTTTAGATAAAGCTATCGACCACCTGACTGCTATAGTTCCACCGAGAACAACACTCGGGAAGATAGTCTCTAGTACCTGGGTAGTCAGGTAGTATGACTAAGGGCATGGTCTAGCCTCCTTAGTTGGTGCCCTAAGATATTAGGCCAAGTACTACTGTTGGACCCCGCATGTATATTAGAGAGATATAACTCAGGGAAAACCCTTGTCTGTATAACCCTTGAATACCTAACTTTTGGGGACAGAAACAAAAAACAAAACAAACAATATCTATTTCCATGCAACTATGTCTCATGCATTCAAGTTTCCAAATCACTACACATTTCTTCTTGATTAAGAATTTGGGCATTTCATCACTGCAGTATTCTTCATATCAAAGTATAACTTCGCAGGTACAAAAAAAAAAAGGGAAGAAAAAAAGTATGGATCCTGTTGCACGATTATTTGAGACCTATTCCATTGGATTTCTCTCTTCTCCCTTATCACATTCATACCTATCATTTTTTAGCAATTTTTTTGACCCCACGCGCCCCTTTTCGGTTCCCTTGTCATCATGGCCCATAATTGTAGCCAAGAATTGGAAGCTCTCTTCAATACCTTGCAATCCAATTTCACAGAGACCTAACAAGAAGTGAGACAACTCAGTGCCAATATTGCCACCATCAATAAAAACATGAATTCCTCCATCGCCGCCTCAATCAAGGAAATAAAAAAAGATCTCAAACAAGAAATTACTACCCATCTTGAATGTATCGCTATGATGATCTGCACAAAGATGCATATCCCTGTAGATCCCCCTTTATCTGACCCACCTTTGCATACCAAAGTTGAAACTTCTTCTCATTCCCATAATTTTCAGCCCCATGACTTTCACCGTGACCTATGCCTTTTGTGTGTGGATGTGAAAAAATTTGATGGCTCAGATCCCACTGGCTAGGTAACTCAAATGGAAAATTATTTCTCTTTGTATGACATTACATATGAGTTTTCCAAACTTCGGTATGGTGTTCTCCATCTAGATCAAGAACATTGGAAATGGTGGAAATGAAGAAAAACTGCTCGTCAAGGTTATGTTGCTTGGACACACTTTGTGGAAGAGATTTATGAATGATTTGACACTAACACCAACCATTTAGGTTGTTTGACAAAGTTGAAACAATCTGGCATAGTGGAAGACTTTATAATTTCTTTTGAGCAACTGGCTTTTCGTATAGAGGGCATGCCTAATTCTTTTTTCCAAGAATGTTTTATCAGTGGCCTTAAGGATGAGATTCGTGCCCATTTCCTCATGGATCGGCCTTAGAGTTGGGTGGATGATGTGAGTGGGAAATACCTCTTATGGAATTAGCATTTAAGGACTCTAATCATGCATGTAGAAAATGACCATTTAAAGGCCTCTACTTTTTCCTATTCTCCCAACACAAAACCCCACATTCATGAAATAAAAAGGTGAAAACAAGATTAGGTAACTCTACCTTGAATCCTTCATTGGATGTCGATACCTTCGCTTTCACTTTCTCCTTGACTACAAGCCTCTTCCCAAAGATGACCTGCATTCACACATGGACAAACATAGAGCTGCAAACATGCATTTTATATACTAATTGTTGGGTTAGGTGTGACAATATCATAAAATAAATAAACAATTTGAACACATGATATGGTGGGGCGAAAAAAGTATTCATTTTTGTATTAATATTCACAAGAGTAAACTTTACAATATGTGGTGGACACTGCTCCTCGAACCTGGTCCTGGGCTCCTCTTCACAATGCACCAACTACTCAACCTCATAATACAATTGCAGAAAATTGGAGCAAAGGGGGGATAAATTTGGGTAGAGTTTCTATACTATTCTTCTTAGCTTTCAAATGGGACCCCTACCCCTTCTTTTATAGGTAGATATCCGGTTGGATGACTAGTCATAGGCAATCAAACAGTTTTAGCAATTTCCCGAAACTCTATTTTCCGTCTGCAACTTTCCATTTTTCGTGATTTTGTCAGTATATGCGTGTTGTAGAAGGCCTGCAAGTGTATGGTTATGTGCATACACAGGCTGTAGAAGGCCAGGGTGCGTGTGGCCCAAAAGAATAGGGGTTTTTAGAAGATCTTGGCTCAATAAATTGGCAACTAGTAGGGTTAGAGGCTAGGTATGTAGGTTGGGTGTAAAGTAGGATTATAACAGATGACCCCTAAAGTGTGAGGTCAGAAGATCATCTAATGGCCAAAATAATTTACCACTCTTCATCAATGTGCCAAGTGAGTGATCCCAAGGACTAGTATGCAGGAGCTACTATCTACACAATAACAATTTGTCTCACCGAGACAGGCATACCTATGCTTGGGATAAAAACTAAAATCATGGTTGTCAATCAAATACACTACATATCCATGTCATATAACTATATAAAGTGTAGCCATGAGCAATACACAATGGATATACATCTCAAAATAAAAAGATATACATGTATAGTATCTATCTTCAAGAAGCTAAGTGTCATTTGATGGTTGGAGATGACGCTTTCAGAGCTCGAGAAACAACTTCAAGATCTTCAAAACTCGGGTAAGAGTGTAATATGAGTGTATTAATTCACTACCCAAAGGTCTTTGACAACTTGTCGTGAATAGACAAGAGGATCCCGATGATCAGACATAAACTTCATTGATTTTGAACAAGGATTTTGATTGGTATTTTAGGATGGCCGGGCATGAGGGCAAGAGACAAACTGTAGAAAGGTCGACACGATCTTGGTAAAAACTTCCCTTGGACAGTAGCACGAAAAATGATGAGACTCAGGTAGCATGATATTGACATAAGTTGACGATGCAAGACGTAATGCTAACTCTCCATATGTTTGGAAGAATAACCAAACAAAGGAGGAAACAACTCTATGAGAACAACTTCCTAAGGTCATACTATATCCCATATCTTTGAAAAACAAATGGAAATATGTGCTTTGTCCAAGGGTGACTCATTATGTTGCCAACAAAAAGAAAATACTTTTCCCTTCCTCTTTTTGGGGTATATTTGATTTTTTTGTCTTTTTTCAATATTTTTGAAAATATTTGAAAAAAGAATAAAATAATTTTACATTACAAAGGAGGAACGAGTGTCATAATCATACTAGTTCCAGGCGCAAGGAACACATGGATTCTCAGAGAAAAGGGACATATGCAGAAAAGGGACACTCAGAAAAAACCTCCATGGGCCAAAGGTGTTAATATGCAAAGGCAAAGTGCTACAGGGCTTGTGAATAAGGCATGCTTCAAATGGTTCAGTTGAGAGAAACATGGAGCCAACATTAGGCCAAAGACGTGGTTATGTGAATGC
>SNQJ01S0036867.1:61710-86400 GCA_010110895.2 Picea sitchensis
TTAAATACCGTATTTGGACTCCACTGGCCCGGAGAACCAAAAGCGGCTCGCTAGCCTTGAAATAAATGCCTTGCGGGCCGGTAGGTTGATGGCTTGATGAGGGATGGGGAGGTGAACCGCCTGTCCGTAGAGCCATCATGACTGACCGGCGTGAGGGTAATCGTGCCACATGCAACCTTGCGAGAGGATAAGGCGTATGGCAGAAGCGATTGAAGGGGGAGGCGAGGGGAACTCTGGCAGTTTTTACGCAGAGTGAGTGATCGCAGAGAGGAGGGGATTGCAACCTTTGCTCCTAGACACTGGAAGACAGGGAGACGCAAGTCTCAGAACATCCTAGTCTCAACTCGGGGGTGGCTAGTGGTAAATCCAGTAGGATTCTCTATGCCTACGGTTGGGTGGAAACGAGCACCCCTCCCAGCAGTTGCTTCCATTGCTGAAGTTATTTCTGATAAGTGTTTTGCTCATATTACATCTTGAAATTTATATGCTGTCACATATGTTCATATATTTGCGGAAATTTAAATGTTTCCTGTGTAAGAATGTCTGTGCAGTAATAGATAATAAGGAGTAGATATTAGCTCATAGAACTGTGAGATTGTAAATGATTTCAGCATGAGGGTGTCCGCATAGCGTTTGATACGAATAAGTTGATATATGCTTATCACATAGGAAACCATACACGACTTACATTGATAAATAAATCTAGTCATGCTTAGATTGAGCTAAGTTAAGCTCCCAGCCCATCCTTGGGAAGCTATTTCCCCTATCCGCCTCCAGGAAGGCCCTGGGATAGATCTCTAGTAGAGATTCCCTCTTGCAGAAGGGATACTTAGCCATTCTCGAGAAGGTCCTCAAGGAGGAAGAAATCGACGGTCAGGATCTTACAGAGAAGATTGACAAAATCCCGTCAGCCATCAGATCCCGAGAAGTTGCGTCGGAGTTAAACCCTAGTGTGCAGAGAAGAAGTCCTAGTTGTTGATCTCGAAAGGACACATGTCAACATCCCGGAGAAGTCATTGGGATAACAGGGTCATTGGGGATTGGTTGAGTCTAAAAATCGTGGCCTTGTGGTTCTCGAAATCCCAAGAACATATCCTAGCCATTGATCTCAGCAGGACACGTGTCGGCGTTCTGGGAGGCATCAGAATTTTACCCATCGGAGAATTTAGGAGTGTAGAATCATTGCAATAGGAAACCATGATCCGCGATTTCCCGATAGGATATGAGTCATCCAAACAGCAGGGACACATGGTAGAGGATCTCGAAGAGTCGGAGATCGGGGAATCGGGGTTCCCGGAGACAAGAGACTTGTGCATGTTGAAATCGCGAAACGTGATTTCCCGATCGGATCTAGACCATCCATCGACGTGGACGCATGGCGAGAGATCCCAGAGAGTCGGAGTTCGGAATATCGGGATTTCCGGAGTCATGCAACTCATGCACAAGGGAATCGCGATACGAGATTTTTCGATACAATTTGAACCATCTATCTGTGGGACAGGCGGCAACCATCGAGAACCATCAGCATTTGGTTCCATCGGAAAATTGGGAATTCTGAAGACATAGGCACGCTGGTATTGAAAACCCCGAAACAGCGAAGGGACACGTGTCCGTGGATCTAAAATAATCGGGTTTCGGCATATCGGAGTTTTCGAATACATAGAACTCTTGCCACCTGGAATCGCAATCCATGATTTACTGACAAGATCGGGACCATCCGTTCAGTGGACATGTGGTAGAGATCTACACCATCGGAGGAAGTCACGACCAGGAGTCAAATCCGTCAGAGTTTGTGGTCCATCGGGAAATCAAGAATCCCGGGGACATGATGTATAGGCACTTTGAATTCGCGATCCACGAAACCCTGATGAGTGGGGGCCAGCTGTCAGCACAGCAGTGGAGAAGGATGAAGCTGTAAGGAATACGCATGTCAAGCATCCGGAGAGAATCGGGAATCAGGAAATCATGAGTCCCAGGGATATGTGTTTTGTGTCCTCGCAAATGCCAAAATCCCGATGGAAGTTTATACGGCGGTGGGCATATGGTAAGTGGTCACATGGACTATTGTATAGCCAAGGGGGCTAGCCAGTGTAAAGGTGCGTCGAGAGTCCAGGGCACTTATGCATCCCGACATTGAAAGGCGCCAAACCCTGACCGGATTTAAGGTTGTGGTCTAGTGAAGGATGTGGTCGTATTGACTAGGACTTAGCCCGGAGAGCCATTACGCTAGGATCACCTCGGGGATCAGAGGATCGGGAGTTCCAGTTACATGTGCACCTCAGCACCGCAAACTCCGAACCCCGATGAGAATTTGTCGCTATGGTCATATAGGAACTGGTCGTGTGGACCAAAGGCTTATCCAAGTGGGGCTGAGGCAACCAAGGAGAAAATCGGAGATCAGTGATTGCAGTTGCCAAAACATCATGGGTGTCAAAACCTCGATAGAAGAAACCCCGATAGGAGCAGGTGACTGTGGTCATATGAACGTAGGTCATGTGTACCAGCAGTACGCTAGAGGGGGCTGGGAAAAAATGGCGCGTCGGAAAATTGTTCCATTAGTGATCGGGGATTCGAGAGGACAGGGACCCTCGACACTGCAACCTCCGAAACCCCGAATCCTGACATTGAACTAGGGATTGGCATTTCGCTAATGCAGGTTTCTGGAGACTTCTCATTTTTGGGAGATTAACCCAAAATTTTCAAATTACGATAGTGGGTGTGTTGCAGATATGGAGATGGAACACATGTCCCTGATGTCCAACTAACTTCTAGGAAACCTTTTGAACCTTCCCTGATAGTTGCAGCCTTCCCATAGCTCAGATTTATCAGATTGTTAGAGTTTGCAGGGCCTTTGACATCATGCGCTGCGAACTTTCCTGTAGGTGATGATTTTGACTTTTCTCCCAAACTACAAATTGGGTTGGGCTGATGTTTTGTCAGAAATTCAATGGTAATATGGTGCTTCGCCACACGAAATTTTAGAAGAACTTGGATTGGAATTCAAAAGTTACAATCAAAACATGAATTCATTGTGCGTTAATTGCTACAAACTATCCCAAATTACCAATTTGCAGCACCAGTGAGTCCAGGCACTGCGAACTTTCCTATAGTTGCATGTTTTCTTGCAAAAAGATTCCAAAATTTCAAATGTGTACCTGAAGTAGGATAGACCTTCCATAATATGTTGCAATCTTTTTTCAACCTAAAGTAACCTTGAAGAAACATAAAAATATGCTAAGTTTAACTCAAAATCCAAAACCATCACTTAATGTTGTAACTGCATGCAAAACAATAAACCTTGACAAAAATGATTCTGATGTGGACGATCATTTTGTATTTATCTTTTGGTTCTGGTACTCCTTCATGATGATAATTGATACCATGACACCAAGACTCTTACATGGAATAAGGTCAAATTTTTTTAACTCTTGAACATTTCATGTGCTAATAGTTGGGACTAGGGAAAACTAGACGGAAATGGTAGGGTAGGGGTGCATGCAGTACGAGGAGAATAGGTAAGAGAGTGAACCAAGTGAAATCTATTTAATGATATGATGTTATAATGGAGGTTGGTTGGCCATGCATGTGAAGGGATTGTGTGATATTGTCATTGAGTGGGTTGGTACCAAGTTTGATATGGTTGGTAAAATGGCGTTAATGTTGATATTTTTGCCAAATATTGAAATATATGGAAGTTTTCTTCTAAATCAACCAAATCATCCTCCTAGCAGCGTTGTTAATGAGATATTGTTCCTTTAATTAGATTAAGTTGACAAGTGAGACCCATTAGTCATTTAGACTGCAATGAGCACTAATCATTTTGTCTATGGCTCTTGGAATTTGAATATTATTTTAGATTTCGTGACACATGCATGAATTGAATCGTCGATAGTGTGACACATGTTCCAATGCACCCCAACTAGATCAAACTAGTGATTTAGATAGATGCAGTGACCCTAGGTGGGTTACATTGTATTCTTATATAGGTGTAACCCGTCAATGGTCATGGGGAGAGTACATGTGTAATATCAATGGGTACCCATAAGATCCTTTGACTAACCATTTCTTTTGCAGTAATTCTGGAGTTGTCTCGGTGCTAGATGGAGTTGGAGAACATGCATGATGGTAATATTTATTCATGAGGCATCGAGGTGTTTCTTCCATTCCCACTATAGAATTGGGGAAGTTATGATATTGGATGTTTCTTAAGAAGTATGTGTCTGATATGTAGGTATTGACTATGTGAGTTGCATCGTTTCTAGCTATTCACTTCCTTTCACAAGGGAAAGTGTATCGATGAATGTCCATGTCGAGTAGAAATATTTCCAGCATGGAGGCTTTGATAGTTGGTCATTCTCGAAATGGATCTCAATGCATATCCCACTAACACGTTGAAATCCATATCAGCATTGTATAATGAGGGTGGACTATCTAATATTTGGGAATATGATGTATCCATGCCATGAATATGTCCATTGGATCTGATCCACCATACCAATAGGATCCAAGTTCATCCTTTCACTCCTTTGTCAAGATATGGGCACATCTCATTATTGACACCTCATATAAATTATTTTGACACCTTTCCATGGTTGCTTCAGAATATGTGTCATAATAATTGACACTTCTCCAACTCATCTCTCCATTTGTGGTGGGGTTAATGTAGTCATCCCTATTCCTAGAAACCTTATAGATATTTTCAATCACAGAGATCCATGCATCTTCTTCCACCGACTCAATATTGTATCGTTCCCCCTCATAAGGATCTACAGGTGTGACTGTTCACAAGGTATCTATCTAAAAAGGCATATGCCTCTTCTTTAGATATAACACAACATTATTATCAAAATCAAAATCAATTCCAAGAAAGGAAGGATATGGATCAGACGCATCCATAATATCTATGAATTTTAAATCCTCCTTTTTTTTACCCCTTCTATATTCACTTTGATTTTCTCTAGTCAGATTATAGGATAGATATTGTACTGATTCACCAACTGTAATTGGATAGTAAACTGGACTAACTCNTGTGTCATAATAATTGACACTTCTCCAACTCATCTCTCCATTTGTGGTGGGGTTAATGTAGTCATCCCTATTCCTAGAAACCTTATAGATATTTTCAATCACAGAGATCCATGCATCTTCTTCCACCGACTCAATATTGTATCGTTCCCCCTCATAAGGATCTACAGGTGTGACTGTTCACAAGGTATCTATCTAAAAAGGCATATGCCTCTTCTTTAGATATAACACAACATTATTATCAAAATCAAAATCAATTCCAAGAAAGGAAGGATATGGATCAGACGCATCCATAATATCTATGAATTTTAAATCCTCCTTTTTTTTACCCCTTCTATATTCACTTTGATTTTCTCTAGTCAGATTATAGGATAGATATTGTACTGATTCACCAACTGTAATTGGATAGTAAACTGGACTAACTCGGGTTTACCCTTCACTTCCCAAGATTTATTTAGTAAAATATTCATGTCAAATCCCATATCCAACATGAGTCCATCTATCTCATAGTGTCCAACCTTTGTTGTCATATTAAACTCTCATCCAATGCACTTATGCTTACTAATCTAACATACATCTCTTTCTGGTAGAGGGGATGAAATGATTTCCTCTATCCCTTGTTCTTTCATGCAAGTAGATAACATCTTGGTCAAATTATTTGTAGCCTCTAGATATTTAATAAATCACAAACAATACTATAAGAAAGTACTTACTTGATCATCAACGTTTTCTTTGCATTCTAAGTCACACAAGGTTGTTGCGTGCATTGTGATCCCTCTAAGTTTTCTTCTTAAATGGATCTTTTCTCAACATGTCGTAACTCATAATAATATATATTTTCTTCTTCCATTCACCTCTACATCACATGTTGTATATCGTCACGTGTAAAAGCTTATTTCAATGATCGATGTGTCGTGTGTAGTGTTATCACCATAACGATTTTTAGAAAAGATCAAGGTCTGCTTGAAAGCTTGATAGTTTGGATAATATATTTTTGGAGGATAGGGACATATATGGCGGCATATGGAAGAATATAGAGGAGGCACAAAAGGTGTAACTCAACAGACCGTCAACTATAAAACGACCCAGATCAATGGCTGGAGCCCATATCGGGCGGTAAACTTGCACGGGACTTAACCATGTAAAGGCAGACTGGGGAAACCATTGTGGTTTTTAAAATGGACACGCGTCACCTCCAGAGATACGTCAAGGTGAAAGGAGGGTTTCCTAAAACCACTTTCTCCAAAGCCCCGATGTCACTTGTTCCAATATGTCAAATCAAACACTCGTGGGGCTGGTGACGGCTGGTCAAAATCATCCCATTTCACTCGTTCAGTACTTCACAACCATATGATGTCAGGTGAACGTCACCATATAACGAACTCAAAAGCTAATCATTTGAAATGGATTGGCCAAGCGTGATAAACCAACGTACCTATCAGTGAATCTGTCAGTGATTCATGATTCAGAACTCTATAACTACCAATTCTCAAGTATGAAGGCATAATTTCATCCATAAACCAAGTAATATCCAATTCGCTCGACTCTCTGATTTCTGTAAGAACATTTCAGTGTCCTAAAATTGGGATACATGGACCAATCTATAGTCAGTGAAACCGATCATTCAGGCAACATGGCATATTTACCTGGGAGTAGGAAGGAAATGGTAATTATCCATATACTGGCAACTAAATTCCACACGGAACCTGCTACAGACTCAGAATTGGAATTCGGGATAAATCCCATCATGAAATACCTAATCATCAACAGGGCAGTTGTAAAAAATAAATAGAGAAAACAGTAGAAGATAGAAAACTTGCCCGAAACGGCTGAAAGCATTCGGGAGAATCAACCGTCATGGTTGGTCACTCTAAAGAAGGAGATCGTTGAGATGAAATAAATTCTCAAAATGGAATAAGTACATCTCATCATGTTTTGGACAGATGGCAGTTGAAGAAAGGGGGGCCCAGATATGACAAACCTACTCATAATGATCTTGTTTATATAGGATAACTACTATTATAAATCATTCCTTTTTGTAACTTATCTTTGTTTTTAGAATTATGGGGAAGTCATAATCTTTTGAATTCCAAAAGAAATTCCCCTATATATATTATCTCGAATATATAGAAATGGATGGAGGAAAGAGGAGCTTTCCCTCTATGCCGGAAGACCTTTGTAAATTTTGGGGCTAGAATGAATATATAAATGCAGAAGTGGATTGTGCATTGTTTATGAAAAGATTCTAATTGGTGGTGATATGATTCTTGTTTTCCCTTCATAGTATGTGTTTCCTATGATCTTTTATTCCATATACATTTTTCTTCCGTTTAAATTGGAGAGTTAAAAGGCTGAAAATTCGTCATTTGATACTCTTGGCTTAGCAATTTAGACTATGTTATCTCTTCAGAACTAATTCATAATTCATTCCAATAATGCTCTGATATAGTTATACGTTTCCTTTTCCTCTGATACCATGCAAATTTTTCATATAAACTCAGACTCACTACTTGATTTAGCCTTTTCCTCTTAATAGCTCCCATGGTTGGACAATGTATTGTTTATTCTATACTCCATAGCCCAAATGTCATCTTCATTCCTCCAATCATTTTAATAAAAACCCCAAAACAAACCAAATCTAGCCACTGATTTCCATAGACATACCCAGTGACACGAGAGAGTCCTCTCTGAGTTGAGTAGGCTAGTGCCTCGGATCTAAAGTAGGTTGAAACAGTTACCTTTGTTGTTTGTCTATTTAGCCAGACAAAATTTACAAAGTGCTAACATTCTGGCACCATTGTCGGGGACGAAATTAAAAAAATTTCCCTGGGAAGAATGACATGGTTGAATTCTAAGGTTTGAGAGCAGCAGACACTTAGGCACATATTGGTTGTATTTCTACTCTGGTGACTCCACACATAAAAAAAAAATCAGTTTGAAGATGATTCCACTGGTAGAAGAATCCATAAATTTGAATTTTCAATGGTGACTCCGCTCTCAATGCAGAATCCATCTTTCAAAACATTATTGGTGGCTCCACTCAAGATTCAAATGTAATTCAAAGACTCCAATGGGAAATTAGATCCCTTAACAAAGGTATGAAAAGGAATTATGGAAGAAAACAAGTACTTAAAATTGGATTTTTTCCAAGCAATTGTATTGTTTGTTATAAGTTGCCTCTGCTCCTTCCTTGAATATGCGAAACAATTTTTTCTTTACCTACTGCATTCTCATGATAATCATGAGGATCCTGCAATTATATATCCTCCTCTTAAAGTTGTACATGCATATCCTCACTGTATCATTGATGTTGATAAAAAATTCCCATCTGGGCCATGTGATGACCATGACCATGTCGATGAACCCCATAAATCCAAATCCTATGTCTCTCCCCCTGGTCCTAGTCCAATGTCCTCCAGATCCCAACATAGATACATACCCATGAAACTAACCCAAGTCCTCCACGATTTCTCTCCAAATCACCATGAATATCTACCTGTGTTTGATGGAGAAACTAATGTCATCTCAGCTGAAAAGCACATCCAATGGTTTGATCATTTTATAGATTTATTTGAGATTAACCATGACGATGTTTGTATGAGGGCCTTCTCTCAATCCTTGAAAAGGGACACAAAATACTGGTTTAGACATTTGTAGCCAGATACAATTATCTCATTGGAGGAATTGAAGAATGTTTTTTTTAAGTTTTGGGGAAAGAAGAAATCTTTGGAGATACAACTTGCAGAGTTCTATGCCTTGAAATGGAAGAGCAACGAAACTATCTCTATATTCAGTAAGAGGTTTTCCAGCATTTACTATGAATTTCCTGAAAAGATTCAACCCATTGAAGTTGTTTCCATGCTCCATTATACAACAACTCTTCATCTGGATTTTTCTTTCCTCCTGATGGAAAGAATACGTAATTCCTTGTAGCAAATGTTTAATGATGCCCAGGATATTCAACACAACATCCAGGCATGTAAATAGATCCAAAAGGAGGGGTTGGACACTCAAGAACCTGAAAGTGAATATGAACAGAAAATAGTTGATTGGAATCCTGAGCATAGAATTGAAGATATCATGGTCCCTCTTGAAGTTTCAAAAGCTCATGATTGTGCTAAAAATTATATTCCACTTGTTAAAGAAAGAGGTGTTTTTTTAGATTCTGAGCCATCCCATGATAAGAAGAATGTTGATTATTTTATATATTCTTTTGTAGACAGTCAAGAGGATGAGTTTGTAAATGAATCTTTTGAAGAACAAATTAATATTCCAAGTCTGTTCTTATTAGACAACATTTCATATGATGTTTATTTGCCTATATATGACAAATACAAAGATGGTCATGATATTGAAGAATTTATTTTTCAGCAGGAGCAAAGTATTAGATCAACTGAAGAGAATTCTCTACCCTTGTGATTTACTACATTCAAATTGTTGAAAGATAATTCTCAGATTATTGTTGAGGTAAACGAACTTGTGTTAATGCCAAGTCACACCAAACCAACAAAACAGATATTGGATCACTCTTCTCAAATGCTTGATGACCCTATTCTTTGTTTTGAGGAAGACCTTGTAAATTCAGAAATACAATCATTGGTCAAAGATAAAGATGAAAGTGAGCATATCTAGAAACCCAAAGAGATGGAAAAATGTACCTATGATGATACTGAAAAAAATAAAGAAGGTTTCGAATCAGGTAACAGAACCTTGTCATTGTGTTTTCCCTCAGTCGAATTATTAAAAAAAAATGTTTGTAGTGCTTCAAATCAGAGAACGTCCAATCATGGAATTGAAAGTGAAGAAAACAAGCTTATAGATAAAAAGTCTCTCCCCTTGTGTTTTTCTTCCTTTGAATGGTTAGGAGAAAATCATGAAATTTCAGAAAAAAATAGGGAGTTCTGACTCTATTCACAGTGGCATTGTTTTACATGAAAAGGTTTTCATATTTGAAGAACACCAACTACACTCACATGCATTGCACGATCATTTCTTGGAAGGATATTTCAATTCAGAATTCCAATATGTGCTTGATTATCAAATTAAAGAAGAATTCGATCAAGACATTTTTATCAAAGGTCTCTTCCTTTCTCCTAGAACTAATACATATGTTCAACAATATTACCAGCAAGACAAGGCATTTCAAGGTTGCCTTTCTTCCCCTAATAATGACGTACTGGTCCAATTTCTAAACAACATAAACACAGGTGAGGATTTTGAAAATACATCCATGAGGAATCTAGACTTTGAAATAGTTCATGATGTCATCTTTCCGCATTTGCAAGAATATTATGAGCAAAAACTTATTTCTATTAATTCATTTCAAAGTCAAAATGGCAGCCCTCAAACAAATTTCCATAAGTTTAATGAAACCAAATCAAAATTGTTTGATGAACAAAAGGATAGCCTTAATGCACATAATGTGGTTGTCATATTTGAAGAATGTATGAATGTTTTTTCTTGAGATGCATGGAGAATTCGACAAACCCATTGCTTCCATTTCATTTGAAAATGTTCTCAGAACTGAAGAAATAGAGCAAGATCAACAAAAACTTATGAAAGAATCTTGCCTTTCTGTTTTTTCTCATCAAGAAGAAATGACTTTTCATGGTTTTCAAGATCCCGTGGCCATCCTATTAGAGTCCTCAATAAAGGAGGAGTTTGTTTCATTCATAAGCTCAAGTTTTGGATTCAACTTTCCCTTTCAGCTGTCATCTTCTACATTTGTCTGCCTTCTTAAGAAAGATGTGAGCAGAGAAAAATCAGGAAGCCAATTGCTTGATTGGTTGCATTGACACTTTAGCATCACTTGATTAAGTATTCATTTCGGCATTTTATGGTAGGTAGGAATGTAATAATAAGATTGCCAGACAAGAATTTTTCAGTTTATATTACCAGTTTTGTGTATAGTCAGTAGTATATTCAGTTTTCAGTATCCAATTGAGAGCAGCGTGCAGAGTTTAGAATTCAGAAAACACTAGTGATATGGTAGGAGCAAGGTACGTGCAGATGTTTTGGGATCATCCCAATAGATCAAGCATCGGGTCTACAAGTTCTTTGCTACCTCACAGGGAGGATAACATCCCCAGTAGGAGACTATGTTATCACCATAACGATTTTTAGATAAGATCCAAGTCTCGGGAATTTAGCAAGAGCTACATCATTGTGAAAGCTTGATAGTTTGGATAATATATTTTTGGAGGATCGGGACATATCTGGCGGCGTATGGACGAATACAGTAGAGGCGCAAAAGGTGTAACTCAACAGACCATCAACTATAAAATGATCCAGACCAACGACTGAAGCCCATATCGGGCGGTAAACTTGCATGGGACTTAACCATGTAAAGGCGGACCTAGGAAACCATTGTGGTTTTTAAAATGGACACGCGTTGCCTCTAGAGATACGTCGGGGCAAAAGGAGGGTTTCCTGAAGCCACTTTCTCCAAAGCCCTGATGTCACATGTTCCAATATGTCAAATCAAACACTCATGGGGTCGGTGATGGCTGGTCAGAATCATCCCATTTCACTCGTTCAGTACTTCACAACCGTATGATGTCAGGTGAATGCCGCCATATAACGAATTCAAAAGCTAATCATTTGAAATGGATTGGCCAAGCATGGTAAGCCAACGTACCTGTCAATGAATCTGTCAGTGATTCATGATTAGGAACTCTATAAATACTGATTCTCAAGTATGAAGGCATCATTTCATCCATAAACGAATTAATCTCCAATTCTCTCAACTCTATGATTTCTGTAAGAACATTTCAGTGTCCATGAAATTGGGATACATGGACCAAGCTATGGCCAGTGAAACCAGTCATTCAGGCAACATGGAATATTTACCTGCGAGTAGGAAGGAAAGGGTAATTGCATGTATATTGGCAACTAAATTCCACACAGAACCTGCTACAGAATCAGAATTGGAAGTCAGGCTAAATCCCATCATGAAATACCTAATCATCAATAGGCCAGTTGTAAAAAAGAAACGGAGAAAACGATAGAAGACAGAAAAATTGCCTGAAACGGCTGAAAACATTGGGGAGAATCAACCGGCTTAGTAGGTCACTCTAAAGAAGGAGATCGATGAGATGAAATAAATTCTTGGACTGGAATAAGTACATCTCAACATGTTTTGGACAGATGGTGGTCGAAGAAAGGGGGGCCCAGATATGACAGACCTGTTCATAACGGTCTCGTTTATATAGGATAATTGTTATTATAAATAATTCCTTTTTGTAACTTATCTCTGTATTTAGAATTATGGGGAAGTCTGAACATTTTGAATTCCACAAGAAATTCCCCTATATATATATTATCTCAAAGATATAGAAATGGATGGAGAAAAGAGGAGCCTGCCCTCTATGCAGGAAGACCTTTGTAAATTTTGGGGCTAGAATGAATATGTAAATGCAGAAGCGGATTGCAGATTGTTTATGAAAAGATTCTAATTGACGGTGATATGAGTCTTGTTTTCCCTTCATAGTATGTGTTTCCTATGATCTTTTATTCCATATACATTTTTCTTTCATTTAAATTGGAGAGTTTAAAGGCCCAAAATTCATCTTGTTAATGCACTTGTTAACCTCCTAATGCGTTCCAAAGTGTGGTATCTTCATCACATTCAGGATAGTGGACCTCGCAATGTCCATAGGCCATGGCTGGGGAATGATCTTCAACTTATTCCCCTTTGTCGTGGTCAAATACTTATGTGGGGTGACCATGCCATAGTTCTTGTGGTCTCCCATGTTGAAGTCATTAATCTTTAACATCATGATTTTTCCTAACTGTGGTCCTACTGCACGTATCCCCTTTGGGAGGTACGTAGTAATCAAGGTGTAGTCGAATCCCCTCGGGACACTGTCATGGCTCACCGCGCCAACCAGAGGCGGGATATAGTCGAGCGGGATAGATGGGATGATCTTTGCATTCACCAAGTCATCATGACGCTTGGTTCGTTTCTCTGTCGCAGCTTGAGATGGTCCAGATACACGAGTAGTCGATGGGGATGCTTGCACTCCTCTCGTCAATGAGGCTTGGACTCCTATGGACATGACCTTCTTATCCATGAGGTTTATGAGGATCTCCTCAATGTATTTATATACTACATTGAATTCACATGACATGCATGCTCGAGATCAGGTATCTCAGGTCGGTGATCAAAGTACTCAATGTAACAGAACGGGTGGCGAGGTCTCAAATAGGCACAGCGCGAAATAAACTAGTTCTTTGTGGGCTCGAATAATCATTGTTTGCAAAAGTGTTCTCGGTGAAACATTGGACGGGATAAATAGCTAACATCGTAAAAAATTCCTTCAATGGGTAGGAACGCCTTAATCAATGCAATTCCATCCGCTATGGTGCGGTCCCAATGGTCTAATGGAAATATTTCTGGGCATAACTGTGGTTCGAGTCGTTCTGGAGCATCAGGCTAACGGTCGGGATGCCTCCAATGTTCATATTTATTTTTCATGGCAGAGTGCCAATCTTCGTTGTTATGTTATTCCGGCGAAGTTCAAGTGCTGCAAACATCCCTTCTGCGAAGTTCTCTCTGCAACTTCCTACAATTTCCCTAACTTTTCTTTCTTCTTACTGAGATTTCTGGATTTCTTTCCTGCGATTTGAGTCACTGGGTTCCTCTTTCCATTTTTATTTTTATCTCCTCTTGGTATAGTAACTTCGCACTACTGTGGGTTGTTCAAGGGTTCTGAGAGTAATACTTCTTCTTTTTCTGGAGTAGGTGCTCTACTCTCTTGTACATACATGTGTTTCAAGTCTTCCTGTGTTCTTTCAACTTCTATGTCCAGATCTTTGGTCCTCAATAGCTTCGACTGGTCCTCCTGTTCTTCTAGTAAGTGAGTTATTCTCCTAGCCATGAAATCCCTTAGTTCTTTCTTTTTCTATTCTAGATCCTCCTCTTCTTGTTTCCTCCATATTTGATCTTTCTAAATCTAGGTTTTTCCTAGAAAAATAGAAAATGGGGTGTTGTTCCCAGTCTTCTGCAACTATAACAAAGAGTTAATCCTCTCTTTATTTTAAATGACACCCAACCTTTCTTGTACTGTGCACTGGGATCACAGTAACTAACCTGCAAAAAATTATTTCTAGGATCTTGCATCCATTTGTTAGTCCAAACATTCTTTCTATGCATAGGAATAACATATCTTTCACTATTCTTATCAAATCTACTTATATCAAATATTCTTTCTTCTAGCTGTGCCCTAGTTTTTAGACTAGGACAAAATCTATTAGACATACCTAGATCCATTTTGTCGAAACAAAAATTTTCACTTATCTTACCTTTCTCAGAGCACAAAGCTTTAAGATATTACCTATTTTCTTCAGATCTGATTCCTTTCTTAGAACATAGCTTCGTAGTCCAGTAGAATATTTCCCACTAAAGCAACAAATCTATGCACAAAGATTTCTTTTCTTCAGTTCCCAGCAATCACAGTTTTAGGTCCCGAAAATGGAATGATTTGTTGGCACAAGGGCAAACTTGGGGTTCAACACTTCAACAACACAGCAACAAAAACCTAAGTACCGACCCTTTCAACAACACCTGCGAAGCAGATGAAGTCTCACCCAAGGTAGAGGCAGGGGTGGTTGCAGGAATCAAGTGTCTACAACCTAGCTGGGACACAGATCTATGATTACAACACTTAACAGAGAACTTAGTAGTTAACATTCATTAATATTCACTTCACAGAAGAAAACCCTAATTACAGAACAACTCAGTATTCACAAGATCCAATACATCCAAGCACTTAGCATTCATTCACATTACTAAGCAACAAGCTACTATATCAGAAACATCTAACATATATTATTGCACTAAGCATAAATCACATCAATAACATAACAACCACAATGCACAAAGAAACCACAACACAGGATATACATGGTTCACCCCAGTGTGGGGCTACATCCACCAACTCTTCTCTTCTTTATTGTCTTATGTCAATATTCTACAAGCACATAGCCATAAGAACCCACTCCACATAGGATAAGAGATCTACGCACACCTCGCCATACCCTCCTTCCCTGAGCTAGGTTATAGCACAAATCCTTCCTACAATCACTTGCACTTAGCTCTGCAAGTTATCAACACACAGTATTCACGAAGAATTCACAACTATTTTCACTTAGCACATTACAACACTTAGATTACAACTAAATTAGCACATTGGCCAGATTACACACATAGGTCTCTCCTTACTTACATCGTTTAGCTTTCTATTTATACATTAAAAAAGGGCCTAAACATGGGTAAACCCATGGGCCAACATCCCCATACCCGTTACATAAACCCTAAACCCAAAAATTTCCTAAAAAGGGACCAAGATATCGTGATCTCCGCGTCACCTTGCACTCCACCTTCGACCAGCCTGACGAAGTCCCAAAAATGGTCAAACGTGACCCAGGTTCTCCAAAACTTGGTCAAGGGCCAACAAACATGCATAGGAGAAACTGAAATTCTGGGAGAGATAGGGAATACTTTTTACAAGTGGGAGGAAGAGAGGAAAGGGGATCTTAGTGCTAGGAATGGAAGGCAACCATATTGGGTATGGAAAAACAACTTGGTGGAGCTAGGTCTTAAACCAATAATTAGGCTATCATGAATGTGAGTGATATTTTCTATTGAGAAATCACTAAAGATCTTGTGAGAAGTCTACTGCGAGAACTCATGTTACAACTGAGATTCCTAGAATCCCCAAATGAGAGATTTCCTAGCAAATTTTTTATGGATCCCTGGAGGGAAGTGGGATATCATGAGGGACAATGTAGCAAAGAATGGGATATCATTCCTTGGATTTTTCAATTTGAGGGGAAAGAGAGAAGGTGGATTGGAATTGTTGTAGGAGTTAGGATTCTGAGTATTAGGTTATTGTGTTTGGATAGTAGCCATCCATAGGAGGCATTCCTTCCTTGTGGACTCATAGCCCCATAACGAGGGTGGATTTTTGTCACCTTGTTATTGATAGAAATGGAATAACAAATCCTATGGATGGGAATAACATCCCTCGTATGTTGCCAATTGGTGATATTTGATAAGATAAGTGTTTAAGTCGCTATTTTTATTTATATTAGTCTTAATTTTGTTCTTAATTGTTACATTTTATTATGTGTTTTTGCATGTTAGGTATTTTTAAATGACCCGCATTCATGATCCTAATTCTATATAGAATGAAATGAAACACGTACAAGCATAGCATAGAAAACAATAATGTAGTGAAAACCCAAATTCTATTAATGAATAAAATAATAGAATAATGTATAACACAAATTGGCTAGAATGGTCGTACCTTATCTATGAAGAGAGAGAGAGAGAGTATAACACAATAAATTATTAGAATGGTCGCATCTTATCTATGAAGAGAGAGAGAGAGAGAGAGATAGTGGCTACGCTCATTCATAAAAGGATAATAAAAGAGGTTGAAAGGAATTCAATATAAATTAAGGCTGAAAGGTCCAAAACAATAAACCTAGGAGGATAAGTGCCAAAAGGTGTTTTCAAATGCCAAAATGTATTTTTGGGTGTTAGTTTCTATATCAACTTTTTGATAACATAACTTTTACATACATTCTTTGTTTTGTGTGTATAGTAGCTCATTGGAATGCTCTAAATGAGGGAAGAAATGAAATAGTATGAAATATATTTTCCAAAAGTATAGCTAGGTAAAGCCAAGTTGGAATCACTTGTACAAAAATCTCATTAAGGGCCTCAAATGGACTAAAAGTTTAGGACCTAGAAAATCCCAAAAACTCATATCAAGACTATCGAGATGGAAAACCATGTTTAATTAGTGGAAGAGGTTGGCTCTTAATTTATATCCACTTGATTTGTCCTTAACCATTAAGAATCAATGGTTTCCATTGCATCTATTTACCATAAGAGATGGGGAATCTGTCACTGAATATGAATCTAGGAGAGCCATTTTTCCTTGTTGAAGAAGTTTTCCTTATTTGACAACTCAATATATTTGTATGTTATGCTCGCATGTGCCATTGATATTGGTTTCCATTATTCAATCCACTAAATCATACTCAAGGAAGTCAGGATAGATTTCTATAGGATCCAATTTCTCAACCATCTCTGAGATGACTAGCAAAGTTGGGAAATATGGTTGAAGGAGAACCACACTGAATACTAGGTAATCCATGAAGGAGGAATACTCTCAATTCAAACACACCCATGTATTCTCAGGATGGTGTAGGGCCCATACTGAGTGGTAAGGAGCCTGTGGGGATGAATTTTATTTCTACAAATGAAACCATACCTTGTTGCCAACCTAAAACTCGTGTGGAACATGATGTTGGTCACAAGCTCCTACTTGGCATCGACTTCTCAGAATATATCATGAACCTATCATGAATATATGTTTAACATATGGAAGGATCGCATCCATGTACATGGGATAATTTCAAAATTGTACATGTAGGATATGCATAATCAACCTATTGACCACTTTGATTTTCCCATCTATTTGAAAATGAAAGGAATTCGATTTGATAAACTTGTTGTCCATCAGAGACCATAAGTTGGACCAGAACACACTAAGGAACATGTTATCCCTATCTAAAATAATTTTTGCTCACAAGAGAAAAAATGAACCCAAAATGGTTAAAGATGATCCCAACAATGGCCTTATTGTGATAATTTTCATGTGGTAACAAATGGCCATCTTAGAGACCTCTGACGTCCATAAAGACACAATCAGGACCATAATTTAGTGAGGGAAAACTTGATGTAATCCATGGAGATTGGACTCCTGTAGGCTTGTCTAGGGATAGGAGGATCTATCCCTTTCTTCTTGATGATTGTTTAGAAATGGCACGAGTAATGCATGACCCGATATAATTAGTCGATTCCATTGAAGTTTTGGCCAACAAAAATACTTCTAAAGTATTGTTACCGTATTTTCCATAATCAATTTCCATACTAACTGAATATAATGTGCTCTCCCAATTATTCTCAGATACTCACTTGAAGGAACACAAGGTGGCCTAGATAGCAAGAGATATCCTAAAGGTGAAGTCCTGCACTTTTTCCCTACACTTAGTGTTTGATATGTATCCATGAATTCGTATCACTATTGTATATTTTTACACCAATCTCATTCTATAGGAGCTAACACTGTGTTTAGTACCACAATCTAGGATGATCGAGGCTAGTTTTGCAACACTTTATCCTCATGTGAATTGTATTATCTTTTCTGCTAGATTGAAATAAATAGAATTGTATTTCTTTCTTTACATGTCTTTCCTTCATACTGACTTACCTTCATGTCCAATGTATGTTCAGTGTTGCTACATTGAAATAAACATATTATTTGGACAGGAAGATGAATTCTAATATGCCACAACAGAGGGGGTTGGAAGTACAATCTTGAAAAGGTATACCAATTTTGGTAGTAAATCAAACACACAAAATGGTGGGTGCATATAATATTGGACTAGAAAACAATGATTTGGAAACTATGGGCCTTTGTTGAGACTTCCGTCTTCCAAACATTGCCCTCCCCATTTCTAATTTTCTACCTTATTTTATATATCCATTTTTTCCTCTTCTATACTCAACCAAATTCCCTTTGTTTTCTCGCTCTACTTTCGCTTTCTGGATTTAGAAAAATTATGGACAATATACAAGTCATATTCTTATTTATTCCTTTGATGTTCATCTACACATGCTTGCATCAAAAATATTGTGACTAGTGACATGGCCATGAGAAATAAATGATTGCAAACATCAACATTGACAAGGCTAAAAGGTAAATATGTACATATTGTGTTCCTATATGTTTAAAACAAATATCCTCAATCATTTATTCATCATTATATGGTACCATGTTGATGTCATCTGCACCACATAATTTGTAGTTCATAAGAAGTATCAAAAAAGTGCAAGCGAGATGTCAAACATAGCGCAAGTTCCACAGACTAAGAGGTCTCGTTTCAAAACTCTTGCTCCACACTTCATCCAAGTTGTGCATCTACTTCAGGCACATTTATGATAAGAAAAAGAAAACAAAAAATAATGTCAATTACCATTCACATTACTTTTCATGTTCAAAAAAATGTCACCGGGTCTAAACTCATAACACCCAAAATACTATCAATGGAGGGCTTGAACAACAATAACCGAAAAGTGTTCGCCGGGGACATAATGGTCGCCTATAGCACCTACTTGGACAACACAAATAAAACTATATCCATTGTATACGTGATATGACGCATAACGCAGGTTCTCAAGGACTTTAAGGCCGACTATTCACACAACTCTTGTCCGTATACATGTAGAAAATATCTTGCCAGTAATGGGATATCCATTACAAGTTTTAATATATTTCCAAAACAATATATGGTCTGCAGGATTGCGGACGTGGATTTTCATATCACTTCAACTTAAACAAGCATTACCGTGGAAAACATTCCCACCATTTGTTCAATGTCAAGTCAGTCTCCACAACTATCACCAATCCTGTAATGAGCAACGACACTTACCCAATTGGAACCATTGGTGTAGTTGTCACACTCACGAGAAAATTTAATTTCAACACATTCTCCACATAAAAGATGGAGAGTTAGACAATGACAAGGCAATGGTACCGTTCTCCATATCCAGCTTTGTCCTTTACTTCACATGTCCATGTATTTCTAAGTTATACACAATTATTGCATTGTTCCATGTCAGTAGCTTGCAATTGTCTCGGACAATCATTCAATTTTTTCCTCAATGGAACAACAATTGCATAAGGAAATTTCCACTTATGCTCTTCAAAAATATAACAAAGAAAGAGATGTTAAAGAAAGGATTTTTCAACAACCCAAGCAACATTTGTAATATAATTGTGAACAGACATAGTAAAAGATCTCAAGAAACTAACTATATCTACAACTATGTCATGAACAATGATACAATTGATTGCCTACGATGCAGTAAAAATTCCCTTACATATATAGACATTGTCTCAATGTTTCCATCTGAACTATATAGGAAACACAATTGTACATTGTATAATTAGACAACCTATGTTACAAGATGCGCTTCATGGGTTAGCAAAATTGCCATATGAAGCATACCTACTAAAAGGCAAACGGGTGTCTACATGTTGCACCCACTTTCTATACATAGAAAATTTACCTTAAATGAGGACAAATGCAATTTGTATTGGATCTGAGAAAAAAGATATCTATATGTATATATATATATATATCGCTTTGGTTGAAACTAACGAAAAAATATCATGTGTGTCAATAAATTTTTTTCAATACCCAAATGAATGTCCATCATACTCAAGTTCTTTGGAGTTTACATCTATGGATGTAAAATTTTATTTCTAGAGATTTTATCTCTTTTTGTGCACTTGAAAAAACAAGGAGAATCTAACTACAAATCAAATCGATGTTTTTTATTTGATGTTTTCTTGCATCTCCCAGTAAGAATTTTGCATATTTGTTGGGGTGTCCAAATGAAAAAAGGATATTTTGAAATAAAAGGATATATACTATGTGAAGTCTAATGGAACTATCATATCAACCACAAAACATTAAAATTCAAATTCATCTTAAAATTCAAATTCGTCATTGTTATACTTATGATGAAGTTGATAGTACAATAATTTTACTTAAACATCCCAAAATTGATTTTCTTGTGGATTTTCGGTGCTTCTCTTATACAAACACATCCTGGAAACTATAAGAATGGCTTGCTTTATATATTCCTTGATTGAAGAGCATGTTCACCTGTTTAATGCACTTCATAGTTACTGTTAAGACCATCAATGGGGCTTTCTTACACCAATTCTCGCTTCTGAAAATTTCCATCCCCTTTATTTTTTCCCTCTGCTTTCCCTTTTTGGTTACTTGGTCGTTTTTCAAAAACTGTCTAGGTGTGGGGGTTGGCAGATTCATGTCTTTGGATTTCCACTAATATTTTTATATCATGAGTCCGACCGACCGCTTCCTCGTTTCATATTCAACAAACTTTTTGGATTGTGGGTTCTCGGGTAGGCGGGCTCAACATTGTGTTTCCATTGTTTTGTCACCTGCAATAGCACCCAGACTTCCCCTATCTACAAATTAGTAACCAAATTCCCCTTTCCTTTTTCTCGTTTGCTTTCCCTTTATGGTTACTTAGTCGTTTTTTCAAATGTGTTGTTTTTTTGAATGTCTTATTCTTTTATATACAACACCCAAAGTTCCACAATATACAAATTGACCATTGAAGTCTGTCATTGTCCCTTGTTCCTTGTTAAACATTTTGGAATCAAAAGTTGGGATACATACAATTTGACCATCAAGCCCCTACGTCTCCTGAGTAAAACTTGTGACCCTGTTTTCAAGCCCATCAATAATCAAGGATGATTTTAGGGGCTAAATTTCGCTCATGGGCTAATTTTCCATGGTTTTTCCAAAAACGAGATTTGTTATTTTAAAAATTATTCACCCAAATTTTATAGGATAAAATTATTTTACCTTAAAAATCACCAAAATTTTATAAAAGCTATATAAAATACTTATAAATTTGAATATTTTTAAAAAAATATCGCCAAAAAATTATAGCTGACACATGAAGGATTAGTAATATTTGCCAAGGTTTCTACATTTTAAAATAAATTTCCATCCTTAAAATCATCCCTGGTCAATATTCCCTGTTTCGAGTACGTCTCATGCTTTTATATCACGATTCCAACCAACTACTTACCCATTGCATACTTGTCCACTGTTACCATTGTTAGTTCTTGGCCAGACTTTCTCAACATTGTGCTTCCAATGTTCCACTACCTACAAACAACACTCGAAATTCTGCGATATACAAATTAACCATCAAAATTCGTCATTGTGCCATGTTCTGTGTTACACATTATCCAGTCAAAATTTTGGAGACATACAATTTGACCATCGGCCCCTCACGTCTCCTAAGTATAACTTGTGACCCTATTTTGAAGCCCACCCAACCGCTTTTCATACTTGGCTATTTCTTGGAATCTCTTTCACAGGTGGATGAAATGTGCAATGCTTAATCGCTCTTCGCCATCCCCACCACCTTTGCACTTCTTTCTAGATATGCAATTATTAATCTTTAATGCTAATGGCTCATCATGCAGGAACCGTTAAGATTGTCATTAATGTTCGAAAGGCTAGAGAAGATTTGTCATTAATACGAATTAAACCAATATTTGCAGAGAGTTATGTTATCCTTTCCAAGTATTCATTTCAAGCATCATGCGATCTCTTTCGCACGTCGTCTAGTTGGCGCCTTTACAAAATATCTAATCCTTAATCGCTCTTCATCGTCACTTCCACCTTCTCACTTTTTTCTAAACATGTAATTAGTAATCTTTAATGGTAACATCTCATTACACATGAACCGTGGAGATTGTCATTGATCAACAAAAGGCTCGAGGAGATATTCCATTGATACGCATGAAACTAAGATTTGTGGAGGGTCATATTATCCCTTCTGAATTTTCATTTCAAACATCATCTGGAGAAAATGGAAATTCTCGTTAACTTATGGTAGCAGTTCGACAACAGTTCTGTCCAGATACAGTAAACACCTTCGGGCATGATGACCATAGGTTCCAGTACTTCAAGGCATATTCTTACTACTCATATCCCTCCACCCAAGAGAAAAAAATGAGATGGTCCCTTGGTGCACCGAGAGATATATTTCAAGACAGAATTCCAAGGCAACCCTACCACTCAGACAGCATGTCTGCCTGCATTGATGGTTGGTGTAGATGTGGTCAATTTCAAGCCAGGAGAATAATTTGATGGATGATGATACGACAATGGATGATGGAAATGCAGACATTGTTCCCACTTTTGTGCCCAAATTGAAATCATCCATAATGGGGGGAACTTCCCATCTCAGTGATGGCGGCCCTGACAAGACCAAAAGAAGGGGTTTCAGAAAAGAAAACAATGATGAACGCAATATCCGCTTTGTATCTCGAGAGTAGGAATTCCAGAGGTCCAAATTAGTTCTTTTTGGGCAAAAGTATTTAACTGTAAGGAAATGGTCTCTTGATGCTCTCAGAGACACATTTCAAGCCAAATAATTATTCAATTGCGGGACCACTCTCTTGTTCTCTGGATACAATTAACATCTCAAGGGATGAGGACGAGAACTCCCACTGATGCAAGAAATATTCCTACTACTCATCTCCTTCCACCCAGAATGGACTAATTTGGGCCTCTAGAATTTCTCTTGCAACCTATGTCCTTGAAGTCTTCGACTGTGAGGACGTGGTCTCTTGGTGTATCCTAACTTTCAATTTTGGGCTCTTCTGCTTTCCCTGCAACATTTTTCGTCTTCTTCCTCATGATAATCTTGTGAGAACTATCAATTTTACCGCAAGGATGGGTTCTTATGTCCTCCTGCATTCGAAAAATTATGGGTTGCTTTCTTTCTAGGGTGCAACGTTGGAGCGATGTTGTGGGATGTCGTTCTCTTCGCAGTGGTGGCTGCAAATTGGAAACTCTTCTCATCGGGGCCTTTTCCGTTTTGTTTGTACAATTGAGTGTTGCCTTGCAATGTCTCCAAGTCTCCAGTGTCAGGAGCAGGAATGTTGTTCACCTACTTAAAGCCAAGGAATTATTCCACTGCAGAACCACTCTCTTGTTTCTTTTTCGCCCCAGGTCTTTCGTGAGATATTGATATTGTAGCAGTGAACATTGACCTTCCGAGGAGAATACTACAAGGATTTCCTAAAAAAAAATCACGGTAATGAGTTTTGTATGCATGTTGAAGAGCATCTCGATGGCTCTTGCATGTTGTCCCACTAGAGGAACAACACAGAATTGTATGCATGTTTCTTTTTCTTCTTCTTTTTTGTAGATCGTGTACCTATGTTTATGACAAATATATTCAATGTTTTCGTGCAAAGAACTCAGTCCAATTTCTATGGATAGATATACACTTCCCAGTATTTTTTAAAATGGATTTACTATTAAAAAAATTGCCTTGGAATATTGGTGGTTACTTCTTTGTTGAATTTAACACCTCTTCTCATTAGCATGGTTTGATAGTCTCGTAGATCTTGAATATTGTATTGGCTCAAGTAATTTGATCTAATATGGAGCATTTAACAATTATATGACAATGCATTGTGCCAATCCAATCCGGATTTTATGGAAACAAAAATGAATTTCAGACAGTTTCAAACCAACATTTAATTCTATCTGTAATGTAGATAGAACATAGCAAGACCAAATCATGATGCGACAGTTGGGGCCCTGCCCTAGAAATTTCATTTTCATCTTAGCCTTGTTAAAGAAAACGATTTCTTATTTCCCTTTCGCTTCCTTGATTCCTTTACCACAAAAGGGAACATTTTATTAGGTGTCCATCCCCTGGCCTCTATTTGAGCACTTTATACTTTATTAATGAAATTACCAAATTTCTTGTTCACGAATAAAAAATAAAATAAAAAATGGTCTATGGTGGTTGTTGTCAAATGGGACTATGAAATCAACTACAATATTAAAATTCAATATCATCATTGTTGTTTCTAGACATGCAATTATTAAGCTTTAATGCTAACAACCCATCATGCAAGAAGTTTAATACTTAAGTCAATATGTCAAAGTCATGGAAGAATGTATCAAGAACACAATTACTCCCACAAGTTGCAATAAAAACTAATCTTCAAC
>SNQJ01S0036868.1:1254-17443 GCA_010110895.2 Picea sitchensis
CTACTCAATGTATATATATAGAACACTTGCATTCTATGTGTGAAGTTGTTGTGCTAGCCAAAGGATACAAAGCAATACCTGCAATGACTTCAAGTTGTATTATTGATGATATAATTTTCTGCTAAATGTCAAACAAATTGTCATAGGTTTTAGTGAAGCCTCTGGAATTTATGTTGCTCAACTATCTCATTGGTATATAGGATCTTGTATTGGATGGCACTTGTTTCGACATACCCAAGAAAGTACAGTATTATTTTGATCCTATCTAAAAACAGAGACTTACTCTCTAGTATATTTTTGTAGTCTTATTATGCATGATTGCACTTGAGCTTTTGGACTTTAGCTCAACAATTGTGAGTTCGTGTGATAACACACCCGAGACATATCCTAGTGATCCTAAACCTCATTAGACAAGACCCCCTTTACCATTGGAAGTCATTCCTCCTCCTCAACCAACCTTGCCTAAGACTAATGATATAGATTTAAATATTGATATGGCTAGTATCTTAGCAAAGGTTAATGTACCTATCCCTCTCAGTATTGATATTGTATTTTGTTTTTTAAATACCTACAACACAGTCGCTATTGAGACATCTTGGAGTGTCACTCCTATAGCAATCACGTCAAATATGATACCTCTTAACGTCGCTCTTGCCACGTTCTAAACATCTCTATTGCCACGTTCAAGACGTCGGTCTTGCCACGTTCAAGACATCTCTCTTTCCACGTTCAAGATGTCGGTCTTGCCATGTTCAAGACGTCGCTCTTGCCACGTTCCAGACGTCGCTCTTGCCACGTTCAAGACGTCTCTCTTGCCACGTTCCAGACGTCTCTCTTGCCACATTCAAGACGTCTCTCTTGCCACGTTCAAGATGTCGGTCTTGCCACGTCCAAGACATCTCTCTTGCCACGTTCCAGACATATCTCTTGCCACGTTCAGGATGTCTCTCTTGCCACATTCAAGATGTCGGTCTTGCCACATTCAAGACGTCGATCTTGCCACCTCCAAGATGTCGCAATAGCGACGAAATCTATGTCGTCGGAAAAGAGACGTCATGTGAAACGACGTTTGAGGGGGTCCATTGTTTGTCGTTCTCCTGACAATATAAAGTGGAAATTGCATCGAACGCATCATCGGAATTTGACCCAAATGTACTAGTGATATTGTAAAATTGTCCATATACACTTCCACACAGTCATGAATGAGGTCAAAAAATATCCCTAATATTGCTCGTTGAAATGTGGCAGGAGCATTACACAAACCAAATGGTAAGACCCTATAGGCATAGGTGGCCCAAGGACAAGTGAAAGTAGTATTGTCCTAATCCTCAGGTGTTATGAGAATTTGGTTGTATCTGCTATATCCATCCAGGAAGGAAAAGTATTGCTTCCCTGACACGGTATCCAAGACTTATTCAATGAAGGGAAGAGGAAAATAATATTTGAGAGTGGCCTTATTAAGTTCCCGGAAGTCAATACAAATTCTCCATTTTCTAGTTACTTTATTTGGAACCACTACAAGCGGGGATACCCATTTACTGTCAGAGATTGGATAAATAAAACTAACATTCTGTTGATTAATTGGGTTGGTTTTCATTGATGTCAACCCTTGAAGAAAGTTTGGTAGTGAATTCTGGTAGCACAAAGGTTTGGGTAATGGACCCAACTTTTTTTTATGTATAATGGTATGGGTTTTGAAATATTTGCAGGTAAGACTATTCTAGATGGATAGTACATGTCATTATGTTTCTGGTGGTATGTGGAATGTCACATAACTCCTCACGGTTTGAAATTTATGGACTTATGAAGTTGGAGGACCCTCATATGTTGGTTTGAATCCCCAAAAGGTCAAAGAAGTCAAAGTGCTTGCAAAGAAGAAATTATATAGATAATAAAGTGAAGTGACAAAGTCAAAGAAGATTATTTAAATAATAAAGTGAAGTGCCAAGTCAAAGAGGATTATTTAAATAATAAAGTGAAGTGACAAAGTCAAAGAGGATTATTTAAATAATAAAGTGAAGTGACAAAATCAAAGAGGATTATTTAAATAATAAAGTGAAGTGACAAAGTCAAGGAGGATTATTTAAATAATAAAGTAAATAGAGAACTTTCTAGTTATGGAAAGTGGTTATAAGAAGGTTAAACCTAAAATGAGGAAAATGGGTTAAGTGGTCAAATGGATATTGGATACATGGGAAAGTGGCAAATTGGGAAAAGTTGGGCATAGGTGACTATGTGGACAAAGTGGCCTAGAAGATGTTTCTAAGGAAGCTACTTAGAGAGTATAAATAAAAGGCAAGGCTCTCTCATTTTAATCACTTGAGAATATTGAATATCTACAAGTGATTGAGGTAACCAAAGGATATCTAAGCCAAATTTCAGAGGGAAGGTGAAGTAAAGAAGGCCGAAATTCAAGGGAGGATAAATTATGTTGATGATGATTTCTAAGGTATGTTATTTACAGGTCATCTCACCATTTTCGCAATAACTTTTTTTTAGAATGATTCAGACTATGAAATTGGAAGGAAATTGAGGAAACATATCCAAGTAGCTATGGTACAAATTTCATCTTGTGGTTCATTGTATTTTTGGAGTTACACTCCATGGAAAATAAGTTTTGTGGCTAGTCTTGAAACTAAAACAGGTGTTTCGGGTAAAATCATCATAAGTTCTTCATAAAAGATCCAAATTCAGTAAGACCAAATGTGTTGGTTAGAGTACATTCTATAGTATTTTGTGTAAAATTTTCAGATCCATACAACAAGTATTACGTGTGGGGCACGCTCTACAAGTTTGCTCTCTAGAATAAGCTAGAATTCAACAAGGTATGTCATTTTTTCTATAACTCCTTTTCTGAGAGGTTCCAAGTAGTGACATCTGGAGGAATTGCATAAAACACATTGAAGAACATTGTGTATTATTTTTAGATCTTTATTCATTGCAGGTACATAGTTATGATTATTTCAAGTTAGGGTTGTTGACTAATCCAAAACTAGTCATGTGAGACTAAAGTAAAGTTTGATGAAAATGTTAGTCTCTTTTTGTTAAAGTTAAGGAAGGTTTGCAGGTTGAGGTATAGGTTGGTGCACGGTTGATGCAATTTTTTATGGTACAAGGTGAGGTATAGGTTGATGCATGGTTCAGGTTATTGGTACAGGTTGTTTGGTGCAGGTTGTTTGGTGCAGGTTGATTGGTACAGGTTTACCGCAGAATATCTCACAGTGATAGTGTGACAGTGGTTCCATCATTCTACTTATATGTCAGGGCGATTGGACGAGGCAAGGACAGGTGGTTGTAGCCACCTTCTGGTTGTAGCTGGAGAACATAGGGGGTTGTAGCCTCCTTTTGGTTGTAGCCAGGGAATTGGGGAGTTGGAGCTTCCCTCATGTTGTAGCTTGAGAAACTAGTGGGTTGGAGCCTCCTTCCAGTTGCAGCTGGAAAACAAAGGAATTTGGTGCTTCCAATGAATGTAATTCTTCAAGACATATAAGAAAAAGCATTTTGTGGTTTTCTTTCTCTTTGGGTTTCCACGTAAAAGTACGGGTGTATTGTGTATGTGTATGATTGTTCATTTGTTCATTGTTTATTTACTTTGAAAATATTGGATGATAATGCTACATTGATATAACACTTGCATTATATGGTTAAAAGGGATTAAATTGCTCTATTACTGATTCACCCCCCCTCTCAGTAATCCAACACATTCAATAGTTTATGTATTTCCTCCTTTACTATATCCTTTAGTGTCGGATTCATCCTTCTCTGGGATTGCCTAATAGGTGTTACTTTTGCCTGGGTATATATGTGATGAATGCATGTGTCGAGGTGTATACCCTTCAAATCGGCATATTCCCAAGCGAATGCTCTTAATTGGTCCTTATGGACATTTACTAATTTATCTTGTTGATCTGCATCTAGTCCGAAATTTATATGTAGGAATTTCCCAGGACTAATCTCATAAGGCATGGTATAAGATATGGCAGATTCATATATCTCAAAAATAAAATATGTTGAAGACAAAGTTGATGGGTTCAATTTTTCTTGAAATTCTTCACCAAACATGTACCCAAATTGGGGAAACGATTGTGGAAAATCAACACACGTGATTGCCGAAATAAATTGATTTAGCACATTCTCCGTTGTTTGCTCCTGAAGTGACCAGGAATGATCACTAGGCAACACAGGTTCTTCCCAGTTATCATTCTCATATGGACATTCAAGCCACCATAGATTCTCCATAACAGGTTGATCTGGTGGGTATATGGTAAGCTTTTGTATAGAAAATCCATTAGAGATAGTCATTTCACCTTCTCTGCAGCCAATAAATGCATTGGTTGTGGCCAACCAAGGTCTTCCCAAGATAGTGGGATGCCCTTTAGCAGGATCCTTTGAATGAATGACAAGAAAGTATATTGGATATTCCCATGATGCTAATGTGACTATGATATCATCCAAGAATATTTCAGGTATAACTTTAGTCTTATCTGCTAATTCCAAAATAGTTGGGGTAGGTCTAAGGAGGGGTTTCAACTGTAATTCTTCTAAGGTTGTAACACCCATAACATTAATGGTTGCCCCTAATTCTATGAGATTATTTCCAATGGGAACCTTATTAATGGTTATTGTTACTACGATATTCCCTGGGTTTTCATACTTTGTGACCCTAGGCTTCTCTGATATGTATTCAGACAATTCTCCTATAAAATGTACTGTTGGAGGATCTTTTTGTTTCCTACCTGGTTTCTTGATACACAATTCCTTGATAACCTTATTGTAAATTGGAATGTCCTTTATGGCTTGTAACAGGGGAATTTTGACACAGATATTCTTCAATTCATTTAAAATGTCAAATTCTGGTCGAATCGTTGGTTTCTCAATCGCTAATCTTTTTGGATAAGGAAGGGCTTGTTGGAAGATTTGGCAGGTAGGAGTGTGTTTGTCATTGATGGAAAGAACAGAAGGCGGAGCAGAAGGAAGTGAATGGATATTAAATCTCAAGAGAGTTAACGAATGAAGATCAAAATCTCAGAAGAGATGGTGTGATAAAACTCAGATAAAATCGAGATCATCAGATCTGCAAGCCAGATCAACGGAAGGGATGCATTGCAGGGAGAGAAAGATGAATTAAACTACTCGCCAATTACAATCCTCCAATCCATCTAGATCGTCAGATCTCATAGATTCAAATATCTACGACTGTGGTTGATCCAACAAACAATGTGTTTGAGTCATATTAAGTCATGACCATCGGCTGCGCAATCGCCAGATCAACGATAGGGATAAATTGTGGAGATCGAAAGGAGAATTAAATGGCGTGCTAGTTCCAATCCTGCAATTAGTCATGACCATCCGATCTTATAGCTTTGAAGATCAACGATTATGGTTGACTCTCCAATAGCACACATCTTCCCCTTATGGAGTTTGGGTGACGAGTTAAATGATCCAGAATCGGATCCAAGAGACTGATAGGGCTCAAAAAGGCTCAAAAATGAAATTTCTCGTAATCAGATGAAACCAATTCCATTGTGACCGGCTCATTGCGTTGATTCCAGCCATATATTTACTTTCTCAAACGGACGTCGTATGCGAGAGTTATCGCACTCTGATCAGATTTCCAAACAGTAAAGAATCAACAGGTCAACTGGCAAAAAGTCAATGTTGACGTCAGCATGACATCACCATGATGACACCAGCATAGTGACATGTGGCAGCATGGCAGCAAGGTGACTAGACAGTGACAGGGATCAATGCAGTGTGGAAAAGTGGCACATTGTGGACCAATCCAACATTGACATGTGGCATTTCATGGACCAATGAAAGGGTGCCATGTGGCCCAGACATGGGCTGCCATGTGTCATCCCCTCATTGACTGACTGGGAAAAATTTTGTAGCCCATGGGATTCGAACCCATGACCTCTTAGTAGGTGAAAAATATTTGGGAAAGGTCCTTTGCCAATGCGTCATATGTGTTGCTTGTTTAAAAGTACCCACTATATGTTAATTAAAGTGTAAATACGTGTTAATGGATTCAGAAGGGGGTGGGGGCTAAGCCCCAGCCCAAGGTTTCTTTTACTGCATGTAACCTCTAACTCCGATTATAGTGCTAGCATAGATATCACCATGGATCTAGCCCTAAATCCAGTGGAATCCCATGTGACCAGGACTCAGTTCAGATTTGTTAGCGCGGGTTTTGGGGGCACAGTCCTATCGTTTAACACCATGTGACCGGGTTTTATGGAGTAGGGGCCAACGCACAGCCCCTAAGGGGCTGGCGCTTGGCCACATAAAATCATATGCCCATGTTTTAAGTGAACGCACCAGGTCTATGGGGCTTAACCCATATATTTTTGGATAAGTGGGTTTTATTATAATGTTTATGGATTTTAAATTGATTTTTGGCCATTATTGGGAGATATTGGGCTTTTTTTGAGCCCAGATTTTGGGAGGAAGTTGGGGAATGATAACCAACTTCAGATCTATAAAAACTAGGCTTGTTTGAGGCCATGAAGGAGAGTCGGAGAAGATTTATGTTGAAGAAAAGCTAAGCCAAAGCCATTTTTATGCAAGGAAGTTGTTGAGGAGAAGACGCTTGCGGGCCATTTCTGGGAGTTCCGGTCATCCATTTTGTGTGTTGTTTCTTCTGCTGGATTCTAGAGATCTAGAAGAACATGACCAGATCATTCTTGCATCCTTATGGCACTTTTGTGATGTACTTATTGAGCTTTGAATAGAAATAAATAAGCCTCCCCCACTGAGACAAAGGCCCGGAGATGTAAGCAATTTTGTGCCTAAATATGTTATCACTTCTCTTGTTATGGTTTGTTGTTCTTATTACTTCAGTTTAGATTTTTATATGATTTCATGGCTGTGATATAATTCTCTTATCTTCATCCTCTTTCATTATCTTCCTGAATGGTTAATACGCACATGCTTAATACCTCAACCACATTCATTAAAAGATCTTTTTGGATCATTAAAAAACTCGCAGATGGTGGTTCTGCAATCATTCTTGATCATGGATCTGCTTCAAGAATATTGACAATCATCGGATCACTCTCAAGTGGAAGGAAAGGATAATCCAGCAAAGCTGCATCGTAGAAAGATCAATTCGTTGATCTAATTTCATGATCGATGAATAGCATTCACTTCGGGTCTAAAGACGTGAGGAGGTTACACTCTGGAGAGCTTGAGATTTGAGAATTCAATTATGCGAATTCCCCTCAGTCGTCGAATCACTTTCAATTGGAAGGACAGGATAAGCTAGCAAATCCGCAACGCTGACAGATCAAGTCGTCGATCTAAGATCCTGATCGATGAACAACATTTAGTTCAGGTTTAAACTTGCGAGGATTTTACGCTCCATAAGGTTTGATATGTGAAATACCCGAAGCCTAGAAATCTGAAATGAATGAGGACCGTCAGATTTGGAGGAAAAACAAGGACCATTGGATCAGGGTTGTTGGTCACACAATGGACCATGTCAACAAAAGCACATAGTAGCATACCACATCAGAAGTCCAAGTCAATAGTCTACATCAGCAAGGACACATGGCATAGTCAGAGAATGACATGTGTCAAGTTGAAATTAGCATTTCAGGTTCATGCAAATCACAAATCTGAGAGACACGTGGTAGTTGCTCTGCTCATGACACATCATCGAGTGACACAAGAGTTACGTCACTCTGAGAGTTTTGCTTGGGAGTTTTACCACTAGTACTTGCCCAAAGACCCGAAGTCCCGAATGTCAAAGACCCGAAGTGGACATGAGACGTCCAATATGAAGATCACTTTGGGATCAGTCTCATCCGTCGATCTACTATAGTGGAAGGATATTGTAAGTAAAAACGTTAATCGACGACAAGCGGTCTCCATCGTCTGATGATTCACTGAGAAGGTGATCACTCTGGAGGAAAGAACGGGTTGAGATTTGAAATCTCTGAAGTCTGGAGACCCGAGGAGATCTCGACCATTAATCCAAGAGGGACACGCATCAGAGGCCTGTCATCTCCAGAAGATTCACTTACAGAGGAAAGAAAGGGTTGAGACTCTAAATATATGAAGTCCAAAGACTCAAAGGAGATCTCGATCGTCAATCTGATGCCAGGTGTACTATCAACCGTTGATCAAAACATAGTGGAAGGATAGCATAAGAATAATAGACGAAGTCACGGAGTAAAAGGTGGCCATCCATCTCATTGCTTGATTAAGTCCTAGCCATCGAATTAAACAATTAAGGATAGATGTAAGAATCGAATATAACCATTGATCTAGTTCAAAGATATAAATGTGAACCGTCTGATCTGTTCGGTGATATTGTATTCGGGAGATTTGAAAATATTGGAAGTCACGAAGACCTGAAGAGCAAAGTGTTGAAGTTAGGACAGTCGTCTATTTCAGGAGACTGAATCGTGACTGTTGAATTGACAATGGCTTGATAAGCTTGAGCGTATGGTCACCGCCAGTGATCACATGAAGGAAGGGGCTTAAGTGCCCAAGAAGCCATAATTGACTAGTTGTAACTAACAGAGAAGACGAAGAGTTTGGACTGCCAGAGAAGCTAAGGAATCTCAGCATAACGCTCACTGATGATGAACACACAGGGATGAACCTCCAGAGAACTCGAGGAGTTTCTATGATGTTCAGGCAGATGACTCAATGTGAGGAAACGATGTAGGACATGGAAGTGAGGTGAGTCTATGGGTGAGGTACACAGAGTAGTGAGGAAGAGATGCAGTGAACTATCTTTAGGGTAGAACAGTGACATAGTAAATAGCATGCAGAGGCATAGCAAATAGATGGGAGATGGCGCACATAGCATAAAAATGGAGAAGAACATAAAGTGCATGGATGCAAGCAGAGAGAGATTGATGCAAGCATAGCAGAACAGTGATGAGACCGGTAAGCCATAGATAAATGTTGTATCGCTATGATAAATTCAAGAAAAGAAAATATTTATATTTCAGGGTGGTAGAGAGGTTCTAGGGAGGATTGTTGTCCTTAGAGGTTCAAGTAGGTTCTTGAACACAAGGAGTTGTATCTTCTATCTAATTGCAGCCAGGAAAACCAGGGTGGTAGGGTGGTGCAAGGGAAAACTATTATTCTTTGTTATACAGGTTGGTGCATGTGTAACTGGAAGTTGGTGCTTCCATCCAATTGGTGTTGGAATAATTAGGGATTTGGTGCTTCCTTCTAGTGGGTGCTAGAGAAACCAGGGATTTGGTGCTTCCTTCTAGTGGGTGATAGAGAAAAGAGAGATTTAGTGCTATCAGCAAGTTGTTTCTTTTAAAACAGAGGTTGTAGCCTCGTGAGGATTTGGAGCTCATAAGAATGATAATGTATAGAAAATAAAGATTAAATATCATATCAAGAAGAAAAGGTTTTTCCATTTATGGGTTTCCTCGGGAAATATCTGTCTCTGTATATTTCATGTGTGTGATTGATCTTGAATACTCTATTTCTTACCTCTCTACATTATTGTGATTTTCATTGAGTGTTTTGTAAAGAGTTTAAAATAGGCATAATTGTTTAAGCACAGTAACAAATGATTCACTCCCCCTCTCAGTTGTCCAACAATTGGTATCAGAGTCAGCCCCCTTTATCTAAGGGTAGATCCTAGAGCTTAAACATGACTATTCATGAAGTAACTTCAACCAACAAGGCCCCCATGTTCAATGGAACAAATGTTACCTTCTAGAAAGTTAGGATGAGAACCTACATAATGGCTTTAGGTGCAGATGTATGGGATGTGGTAGAGACTGGTTATGTAAAACCAGTTGTACTAGCTTCTAAGTATGACAAGATAGAATTCAAATTCAATGCTAAGGCTATGAATGTTATTCTAAGTGGGCTTGTAGAAACAAAATTTGTAAAATTTATGCACTTAGAATCTGCCAAAGAAATGTGGGACAAACTCATCAGTAGTTATGAAGGTAATGAGAAGGTAAAGGATTCCAAGCTTCAAACCTACAGATTACAGTTTGAACAGCTAAATATGAAAGAGGATGAAATTGTTGGGAAGTACTTTCTAAAAGTTGAAGAACAAGAAAATGCAATGATAGGACTTGGTGAAAAAATTGAGGATGTCACTTTAGTTCAGAAAATTTTGAGATCTCTGTCAGATAGGTTCAACCCAAAGGTCTCTGCTATAGAAGAACTTAATGATCTAAAATCCATGTCTATTTACCAACTCCTAGAAACTCTTACTGCCTGTGAAATGAGGATAGGTAAAGATAAATCCACCTCTCGAGAAGCATCATTTATAGTAGATAAGAATGAGGATTTTGAGCCTGATGAAATTGAAGCAAAATTTGTAAGAAGACTAAAGAAAGGATCACGAAAGTACCAAGGAAAATTTCCTTTCAAATGTTTTAACTATGGAAAGATAGGTCACTTTGCATCTAAGTGTCCACACAAAAAACATGATCAGAATTCTGAAGGTGAAAAGAAGTACAAACCCAAGAGATTTGGTAAAAAGAAAAGTCTATATGTAAATAATGATGACGAAGTCACGGAGTAAAAGGTGGCCATCCATCTCATTGCTTGATTAAGTCCTGATCGTCATAATAAGAAATGAAGGATAGATGTAAGAATCGAATATAACCATTGATCTGGTTCAGAGATATAAAAGTGAACCATTCGATCTTTTTGGCGATATTGTATTCGGGAGATTTGAAAAGATTGGAAGTTGTGAAGACCCGAAAAGCAAAGTGTTGAAGTTAGGACATTCATCTATTTCAAGAGACTGAATCGTGACCATTGAATTGATAAGGGCTCGATAAGCCTAAGAGTATGGTCACCACTAGTGATCACATGAAGGAAGGGGCTTAGGAGCCGAAGAATCCATAATTGACTGGGTGTAACTGACAGAGAATACGAAGAGTTTGGACTGCTAGAGAAGCTAAGAAATCCCAACATAACGCTCACTGATGATGAACACACAAGGATGAACCGCTTGAGAACTAGAGGAGTTGTTATGATGTTTAGGTAGATGACTCGACGTGAGGAAATGATGCAGGACAGAGAAGTGAGGTGAGTCTGTGGGTGAGGTACACATAGTAGTGAGGAAGATATGCAATGAACTATCTGTAGGGAAGAACAGTGACGCAGTGAACAACATGCAGAGACATAGTGCATAGATGGGAGATGGCACACATAGCATAAAAATGAAGAAGAATAGAAAGTGCATGGATGGGAGCAGAGAGAGACTGATGCAAGTAGATCAGAGCAGTGTAGAAGAACAATGATTAGATGATAAGCCATAGATAAATGATGTATCACTCTGATAAATTCAAGAAAAGCAAAGATTTATATTTCAGGGTGGTAGGGAGCTGCTAGGGAGGACTGTTGTCCTTATAGGTTCAAGTAGGTGCTTGAACACAGGAATTTGTAGCTTCCATCTGGTTGCATCCAGGAAAACCAGGGTGGTAGGGTGGTGCAAGGGAAAAATATTGTTCTCTATTATACAGGTTGGAGCCTGTGTAACTGGAATTTGGTGCTTCCATCTAGTTGGTGTTGGAATACTTAGGGAGTTGGGGCTTCCTTCTATTGGGTGCTAGAGAAACCAGGGATTTGGTGCTTCCTTCTAGTGGGTGCTAGAGAAACCCTAGAGAGTTGGTGCTCTCAGCAAGTTGTTGCTTGTAAAACAGAGGTTGTAGCCTTAGGAGGAGCTAGAACTCATAAGAATGATAATGTACAGAAAATAAAGATTACATATAATATCAAGAAGAAGAGGTTTTTCCCTTTGTGGGTTTCCTCAAAAAATATATGTCTCTATATATTTCATGTGTGTGATTGATGTTGAATATTCTATTTCTTACCTCCCTACATTATTTGATTGTCATTGAGTGTTATGTAAAGAGTTTAAAATAGGCATAATTTTTTTAGCACAGTAACAATTGATTAACCCCCCCCCCCCTCTCAGTTGTCCAACAATTGGTATCAGAGTCGGCCCCTTTTATCTAAGGGTAGATCCTAGAGCTTAAACATGATTAGTCATGAAGTAACGTCAACCAACAAGGCCCCCCTATTCAATGGAACAAACTTTACCTTCTGGAAAGTTAGGATGAGAACCTACATAATGGATTTAGGTGAAGATGTCTGGGATGTGGTAGATATTGGTTGTGTAAAACCAGTTGTACTAGATTCTAAGGATGACAAGCTAGAATTCAGCTTCAATGCTAAGGCTATGAATGTTATTCTGAGTGGGCTTGCAGAAACAAAATGTGTAAAAGTTATGCACTTAGAATCTGCCAAAGAAATGTGGGACAAACTTATCAATAGTTATGAAGGTAATGAGAAGGTAAAGGCTGCCAAGCTTCAAAACTACAGATTACAGTTTGAACAGCTAAATATGAAAGAGGATGAAATTGTTGGGAAGTACTTTCTGAGAGTTGAAGAATAAGTAAATGCAATGATAGGACTTGGTAAAAAAAATTGAGGATGTCACTTTAGTTCGAAAAATTTTGAGATCTCTGCCAGATAGGTTCAACCCAAAGGTCTCTGCTATAGAAGAACTTAATGAACTGAAATATTTGTTTGTTGACCAACTCCTAAGAGCTATGACTGCCTATGAAATGAGGATAGGTAAAGATAAACCCACCTCTTGAGAAGCATCATTTATAGCAAATAAGAATGAATATTCTGAGCCTGATGAAATTGAAGAAAAAATTGTGAGAAGACTAAAGAAAGGATCATGCAAGTACCAAGAAAAAATTCCCTTCAAATGTTTTAACTGTGGAAAGATAGGTCACTTTGCATCTAAGTGTCCACACAAGAAACAGGATCAGAATTATGAAGGTGAAAAGAAGTACAAACCCAAGAGATTTGGTAAAAAGAAAAGTCTATGTGTAAATAATGATGACTCTTCAAAAGACACGGATAGTGATTCTTCCTGTGAAGATAAGAGTAATGAATTTATTCTTATGGCCAAAGAGGATTATGATAATAAAGGCATGGGAAGTGATGTTGACGATGAAGAAGTTGTGTTTGACTTGGAAGGAGAACTGTTCAGTGCTCTAGAAGAAATTTCTAAACTCATATCTAAGAAGAAAAAGAAAAAACAAATGTTGATATAGTTCAAGAGAGACAATAAAGGACATGATGAAGACTTTGCCCTACTAAAAGTGGAATTAGAAGAGGCAAAGAAAATAGAGGACATTCTGATATAGAAGCTATCAGAAAAATAGGCAAGATGTGAAGCCTTGGAAGAAGAAGTAGTAAAAACTAGAAAAGAGATGGAGAAGTTTAAAACATTGTATCTCCAAAATCGTCCAAGCATTAAAGCCAGTAAAGATGATCAAGTTCCAAGTTAGTAAACAATCAGAACATGAGAGTACTATGTCACCAAAACCTAATAAAGACAAGAAGATCCCTGATAAAAAACAAAGAGATCAGAAGATGGAGAAACAAATGTCAAGAAGAAGGCCATCCTTCAGGTACCAAAATTTCTTCTATGGCTACTATTTTTACTGTTCTAATTTTGGTCATAAGATTTCAAATTGTCAAATTAAGTTTAGAGACATGCATATGGGGAGGTCAAGAAATAAACAATCCCTACAATATAGAACTAAGCAGCCAATGAATAGACAATGTAGCACCAATCACTTTGACCTACTGAACAATGATCTCGAATGTTACAATTGTTATAACTTCGGCCACAAAGCTGCAAACTGCCATTTGAAGAAGTACAAGGCATATCCAAGGACAAATCCTTTAGCTAGAAATGTCAGCACATGGTAAAAGAAAGATAGTGAAAAATGTGGTCTAGTACTTTCAGCTCAAAAACAAAAAGACCCCTGGTATATAGACAGTCGATGTTCCAAGCACATGACTGGAGACAAGGATAAGTTTTTATCTATAAGTAAAAGCAAAACAGGAAATTTAACCTTTCAAAATGATGAACTAGGTAAAATCAAGGGTAAAGGTATGGTGAGTTTGAGTAATGGTAAAGGAAAATCCTAGGATGTTCTGTTTGTAGATCTGTTGAAACATAATTTGATTGGTGTAAGTCAAATGTGTGACAGAGGATGTGAAGTGGTGTTCACTTCCAAAGATTGTAAGCTAAAATCTGTAAATTCAGGACAAGTGGTGGCTAAAGGCATAAGGACAGATAATAATGTATATGTGCTGAAAGAATATAGAGAAGAGTGTCATCTAAGAAAACATGATGAGAGCTAGTTATGGCATAGGAGACTTGGACATCTAAACTTTGACCACTTAATCAAGCTCAAAATTCTTGAGCCAGTAAAAGATCTTCCAAGAATATCAAAGCCACAAGATTATGTGTGTAAACCCTGCCAAGTAGGAAAGCTAACCAGGACACATTTTAAATCCAAGAACTCTACTTCAACAGAGAAACCACTCCAATTAGTTCATATCGATCTATGTGGACCATCAAGACACAAAGTCATAGGCAAGGAAAACTACTTCATGTTGATCATTGATGATTACTCCAGACTCACTTGGGTTGCTTTTCTCAAAGAAAAAGTTTAAGCATTTGAGAAATTTAAAATATTAAGGCTTTAACTTAGAATCAAACAGGCAACAGATTAAAGGTTGTAAGATGAGACAAGGGAGGAGAATTTATGTCAAGTGATTTCAAGGAATTTTGTGATAAACATGGGATCAAAAGAGAATACACAATCCCAGGAACTCCACAGCAAAATGGAGTAGTTGAGAGGCAAAATAGAACAGTTATTTTGTTATGTTTATATCGACATGTGCTATTGACTAGTTTTTCCTTAGTGTGCAGGACTCTGGACCATTTGAGGATGTAGATGGCATCGATGGACCTCCTTGGACTCTGGATCGAGTTAGGGAGTGGACTGTTATGGTTTGATTTTTTTTTTATATTGTATATGTGACATATGACTAGTATATTCTAATGTTGATTTTGATCGCTAACACATTTAGTTGATAGATGCAGGCTGACGATATCTTGATAACTAGACTCACATTAGGAGTAAAGGAGTCACACACCGCAACTAGAGACATTGAGGGAGAGGTGTGGCAGCATCCCTACCATAGCCTACTAGCACTCTCGTCATGGATTGAACTGTATGTTAACTATTACCTAGTTTGAGAGATCCACAATGTTGTGGGGGCATACTGTGACAGTCGCTCGCGATGATTATAAGAGGCGCACAATAATTTAGGGTCATTATTCCTTAGATGCCCTTAGTCTCACACAAGGTCACCTGACAGAGTATTGACTCTGGGGGTTTGACGTCTACCAAAATCATTCAAATGGTGAGTGGCACCCTTGGAACATGTAGTGCATCTTGAAGGGCAGATCGCGTAAATAAAACATGAATGTGGGTGAGTGGCACCCTTGGAGAACGTAGTGCTTCTTGAAGGGAACGTCGTAATTTTAACTCTTGTAAGTCAATGAACCTAGTACCTAGAAAATTGTGCCTCCTTAGGACCTAGTCAACCTTAAAATGAATTATTGTATGAGTAAAGTTTAATCATTTAAATTCTCTTAAAAACTTTTGTCGACCCTAGTGAATTTAAAAGCCTAGGTCTAAGTAGGACATGTGAATAAAAAAAAAAAACTAAAAGGGCATTTAACAAAGGGGGGGATGAAGAAAAGTTAAACATAAATAATTAAATTAAAATTTTAATGGAGGATTAAATATTTGAAATATTATTGTTGGCCAAGTACAAATTGCTAATTCAGAACTTAAACCAAAAAGAGGAAACTTGAAGAAAATGGGGAGTTTTAAACATAGTAGGGAATCTAGTCTAGAAAACTTTCTAATTTCGAACTCAACTAGGCTTTAAGAAAGGTGTCAGACATTAAAGGAATGTAAGGGAATAAAGGGACATCGAGGAGTTTTCAGGAACTATTTTAGGTGGGTGAGGGAAATAGGAAAATTAAATTAATTAATTAATTGAATTTATGGTGCAACTAAGGGATTGGGTGACATGTGTACGGGGGAGGCTTATCCTAATTAAATTTTAATAAACAGAAATTGATGAGGGTTTTGGAAAAAAATCACTAAGAAAACTCTATAAAAGGAATGGGATAGGAGGAGAAGGATCACATCTGGTATGTGTAAGTTTGTGCTGTCGGATTTTACTCTTGACTGAATTTTTCTTGTGGGAGCTGGGACACCCAGCTCGGATAACAAGTGGTAGCTCGACCTTGTGAGGCGAGCTGGGAGCTAGCTTTCTCTGGCTCCTGTGTGTG
>SNQJ01S0036868.1:45816-72006 GCA_010110895.2 Picea sitchensis
GAAAGATAACCAGGACACAGTTTAAATCCAAGAACTCTACTTCAACAGAGAAACCACTCCAATTAGTTCATATGGATCTATGTGGACCATCAAGACACAAAGGCACAGGAAAGGAAAACTACTTCATGTTGATCATTGATGATTACTCCAGACTCACTTGGGTTTTTTTTCCCAAAGAAGAAGTTTAAGCATTTGAGAAATTTAAAATATTTAAGGCTTTAACTTAGAATCAAACAGAAAACAGATTAAAGGTTGTAAGATGAGACAGAGGAGGATAATTTATGTCAAGTGATTTCAAGGAATTCTATGATAAACATGGGATCAAAAGAGAATACACAATCCCAAGAACTCCACAGCAAAATGGAGTAGTTGAGAGGCAAAATAGAACAATTATTTTGTTATGTTTATATCGACAGGTGTTATTGACTGGTTTTTCCTGAGTGTACAGGACTCTGGACCATTTGAGGATGTAGATGGCATCGATGGACCTCCTTGGAATCTGGATCGAGTTAGGGAGTGGACTATTATGGTTTGATTGTTTTTTGATATTGCATATGTGACATATGACTAGTATATTATGATGTTGATTTTGATCGCTAACACGTTTCATTGATAGATGCAAGCTGACGATATCTTGATAACCAGACTCACATTAGGAGTAAATGGATCGCGCACCGCAACTAGAGACATTGAGGGAGAGGTGTGGCAACAGCCCTACCATATCCTACTATCACTCTCGTCATGGCTTGAACTGTAGGTTAACTATTACCTAGTTTGAGAGATCCACAATGTCGTGGGGGCAGACTATGACAGTCGCTCGCGATGATTATAAGGGGCGCACAATAAGTTAGGGTATGTATTCCTTAGACGGCCTTAGTCTCACACAAGGTCACCTGACGGAGTATTGACTCTGGGGGTTTGACGTCTACCAAAATCATTCAAACGGTGAGTGGCACCCTTGGAGCATGTAGTGTGTCTTGAAGGGCACATCGCGTAAATAAAACATGAATGCAGGTGAGTGGCACCCTTGGAGAACACAATGCTTCTTGAAGGGCACGTCGTAATTTTAACTCTTGTAAGTCAATGAACCTAGTACCTAGTAACCTATGCCTCCTTAGGACCTAGTCAACCTTAAAATGAATTATTGTATGAGTAAAGTTTAATCATTTAAATTCCCTTAAAAACTTTTTTCGCGCCTAGTGAATTTAAAAGCCTAGGTCTAAGTAGGACATGTGAATAAAAGAAAAACTAAAAAGGCATTTAACAAAGGGGGGATGAAGAAAAGTCAAACATAAATAATTAAATTAAAATTTTAATGGAGGATTAAATATTTGAAAGATTATTGTTGGCCAAGTACAAATTGCTAATTCAGAACTTAAACTAAAAAGAGGAAACTTGAAGAAAAAGGGGAATGTTAAACATAGTATGGAATCTAGTCTAGAAAACTTTCTAATTTTGAACTCAACTAGGCTTTAAGAAATGTGTCAGTCATTAAAGGAATGTAAGGGAATAAAGGGACATCGAGGAGAGTTTTTAGGAACTATTTTAGGTGGGTGAGGGAAATAGGAAAATTAAATTAATTAATTAATTGAATTTATGGTGCAACTAAGGGATTGGGTGACAAGTGTACGGGGGAGGTTTATCCTAATTAAATTTTAATAAATAGAAATTAATGAGGGTTTTGGTAAAAAATCACTAAGAAAACTCTATAAAAGGAATGGGATAGGAGGAGAAGGGTCACGTCTGGTATGTGTAAGGTTGTGTTGCCGGATTTTACTCTTGACTGAATTTTTCTTGTGGGAGTTGAGACACCCAGCTCGGATAACCAGTGGTAGCTCGACCTTGTGAGGCGAGATGGGAGCTAGCCTTCTTTGGCTCCTGTGTGTGGCCCCTTTGTGGCTTGGGGGGCTCAGGGGGAAGAAGAGTACCCCTAGCATTGGTTGGGAGGTACCGATGAGGTCTCAACGGTTAACGAGAAAGAATTGGATGGAGGGTGAGCGCGGGACAACCGTACCGGATATTGTGCCATCAATTATGATATTCTATTGAGTTTAACTTGCAATGATTTAATTTCAGTATTCCACTATTGTTTAATGCAAATGGTTCATTTATATGATTTCATATTCGATAAATGTGGATTAAAGTTTATGTTAGATGTGATATTGGATCTTCTTAATTACTGTGTAAAATCGATGAGTAGAATCATGAGTTAGTTTCAGAATTCTTTTTGTTTGATCCAATTTTTGTAAATAAAGTAGGTGAAGATAATGCGATGAGATTTGATTTTACTTTTGTAGTTATTTTACAACACTGGAACTTTATTGTCTTTTAAGTATTGGTTGTTCCATAACTATGGTATGCACCAGTTATAGTATTACTTTGTTCTAGTCTCTATAGAGGAAGTAAAGATAGGGTATTTAAGCGTGAAATCTTTAGTTGAAGCGCCCTCATCCTTTGTTTAGCGATTCTCCTTTATTTGCGCCATTGACTCCATGTTCCCAAGACACATATTAAGGTGTTGGTAGTTCTTTGTCTTGGCCACAAACTTTTCTTGGACTTTCTATGCTCAAAACAAGAGTGGAAACTTTGGTTTTTAACCCCGGTCTACGTTCTTCTATTTCGCCTTGTCGATCCCTTTTTGATCGATCACTCCAATATTAGCATGCCCAGATCGAAGCTGAGTTTATGGAGTGTCCCTCAGAGAGCTTTCATAACCTTCTTACGGTGGCCATCGCCGGCTTCTCTGGTTGTGAACCAATTTTTATTTTTTTTTCAGATGTGCCTAGCCTAACGAAATCTTCCTTGCTTGCTTCAGAAACTTGCCTCCACGCCCAGCCTCAACGGCTACCTGTTGCACTCTGAGTTTGAACGCCTACGTGTAGGATCTGACACATCCCTTCCTTGTGCCCAACTTCTGCTAGTGGACTACCAAGACATTTAAATCCGTGGCAGCGATTTTAATTCCTGTAGCAAGCGATATATTAATTTTTCACCAACGGGTTCCTTGCTGCCACTACCCATTTTTAACTTTGATGTATAGTATTTGCGTTTCATTGAGGAAAAACTTAATGATAATTTAAATTAAAAATAATAATAGGCACTACTGTGATGGTTTTAAATTTAAGAACTTTTTAGATGGTAAAATTAAGATTATTTAAATGATTGATAAAAATTATGTATTTTAAAAGTTGTTTATATATGAAATATTTTTAATAATTTGAGGGAGGATGATTTGGATAGTGGGATGAGGTAGGAATTCTAAAGGTTATTTAATTTTTATAATTTTGAAAATAAAATAATTGATGATTTATTATGGTTGAAAGAACTTTTTAAGAATTTTATCAGTTATGTTTCTAATAATTTGAAAATGGAATAATTGATGATGTATTTATGTTATAAAGAAATTTTTATTTAATTTGAGGTTAGGAGAATGGTTGACAATGAGACATGATGATGGGTTAAGGATTTAAAAGTTATTATTTATGTTGGGAAGCAATGTTTTAATAATTTGAGAATGGGAAAATGATTTGATCAAATGAGGTGATAATTTAAGATTTTGTTTATATAAAGTAATGTTAAAATACAATAATGGTAACCTGTGCGCCATGTTAATTATGAGTTAGGATTAATGTATGGTTGTTGATCATTTTTCTTGCGCCATATAAGATAATAGAAACGTTGATTGTTTTTAACACTATCCTCGCTCACACTGGGAAGTATATGTCACATGTGTCAGTTATTAGACGCTTGCGCCTTGATGATCGCGGATGTTATTAGCATAGTCGTTTATATTCTTTTGAGTAAACGTTGTATATTTCTTCAAGCGTCTTGGGGAGATTTAATGTTAGGCTTTCATGTACTTGTTACTTGTGTCGTCCTTCATTAGTATGTTTTCATGTTGATATGTTGTAACTATATTATCGTCATTCCTTCCTAATGTAAAGAAAAAAAACAAAAAATTTACTTGTTGTACGTTGTATTGGTGTCGTAACGGTTGGGGTCATTACATATGGTATCAGAGTCGGTTCGACCCGAGACTTGGGATCACTACAGATTCCATTGATTAGATACTTGATTATAAAATATCGCTAATTAAATTGATTTGTATTCGTGCAGGTAATCATGGTTAGAAGACGTTGCAGAGGCACACGACGAGGTGCTAGGGGAGGAGGTGTGACACGTCCAATAGCATCCATGCCCAAGGGGTCTAACCCCCAGAGAGAAGAATAGGTTGTCGGGAAGGATCAAATAGATGTGGGTGATGTGGTTGGGCTGATGAGGTCCTTTCAGAGGATTTTAGAGGCATTGATCAGTCGTTTGGATAGAGATGAGTCCATGGCACCATCACCTCCTAAGGCTCCCCCGCATGCCCCAGTCAGTACTAGTAGCGTTCACCGAGAACTCGAGAAGGTCAAGTTTCTCAAGTTCTTTGGTGCCACAAACGATGCATTCGTCGAGGCATGTTTGGAGAATATGGCGATGTGCTTTTCACTTTGCGACTATACCTTCAACATGGAGATCCACATGGCGGTCTTTCAACTGAAGGGGAGTGATCTTCTATGGTGGAAGATTCTCTTGTCGCAATTGAACATGGTCGTTGAAGACGTGTCATGGGAACTATTCGAGGAACGGTTCTGGGAGAGGTATATGTCAGAGGAATTCATTGAGCGTCAACTCAATGATTTCAATGCCTTGCGACAGGGCGGTCATACGGTGCCTATTTCATGGATCCACTTTGATATGCTCCCCACCTGAACACCGAGAAGCTTAAGGTCAACAAGTTTGTGTTCAACCTTAATGTAATCATTCGTGTAAAAGTGATGATTTTGATGCCTCAAACCTTCCACGATGTTGTCTAGAAGGCCTGCATAGCAGAGGAGGATCTCATTAGCGGGGGTTATAGCAGGACTCTGACAAGACCAGCAGGACAAGCGACATCTGGAGTGCAACAAGATTAGACACCAGCTAGGCATCCACTGGGATATCAAGGCACTCCGAGAGGATCCACATTCACTACACCATAGTGATTGGTGCCTCAACAGCGAACTCCTTACAGAGGACCACAACACCAGCATGAGCAATGTCGACTACAACAACAGTTTAGGCCTATTCAGCAAAACAGACCAGGGTTCCAGGTCGGTGGGCCGTCAGCTTCTACTTTAGGTACCAGGAGTATTGGATCAAAGACATGGTGTTGGACATGTGGGGAGCCACATTACCAGTGTCACTGCCCAGTTGAGAGGGCCAGAGCAGTTGGATCAGCCGGACCCACTACCGTGGGAGATTTGGGCAAGGCCCATCGGATTCATGCAGCAGTGAATAACTGTTAGGTAGAGAACCAGTCTACTGTGCTCAAGACATCAGTTATCATCCTTGACCAGACCCTTAGTATTTTGATAGATCCAGGTGCTACAAAGAGTTTTATTTCTAGTGCAACACTAAAAAGAATTAATGCAAAGGCAGACGAAGAGGACGAGTTTAGCTTCATATAAATGGCTTTGGGATCCAAACAGAAAGTTGGAGGTAAGGTTACGAGATGTATCCTTAACCTGGGAGAATTTTTCATGAAGGCCAACATGTATGTCACGATATTGGGGTCTTATGACGTCGTGATCAGTATGGATTGGTTGGAATTGCATGAGGTGATACTTAACTATAAGACGAAATGGTTGAGTTTGGTCGATGATGAGGGATAGAGACATGTGATTGTAGGTAGGAACCAGGGAGTTTCCCTAAGTTTCATCTCTTCCCTACATCTACGGAAGAGCATGTGCAAGGGATGAAAGTTATATGTGATCCTTGCATTAAATGAAAAGGTCATTGCAGAAGGACTAGAAAACCTTCCAATGGTACGAGATTTTGCAGACGTATTCCCAGAGGAGTTACCAAGGCTTCCGCTAGAGATGGAATTGGAATTTACCATCGACTTAAAACCAGGAACTGAACTAATAGAGAGAACAGCTTATCAGATATCGAGCCTGGAGTTGCATGAGTTGAAAATGCAACTGAAGGAGTTGATGGACCTAGGACTTACATGCCCAAGTGTGTCACTGTGGGGTGTGCTTGTCATGTTCATATGAAAGAAGGATGGGTCATGGAGACTCTGCATTGACTATCGTCATTTGAACAAGGAAACGATCAAGAACCAATATCTGTTGCCAAGGATTGATGATATGTTTGATCAGATGAAGGGTGTGATGATGTTTTCAAAGATCGACTTGATATCAGGGTATCACCAGTTATGGATCAAGGAGGAAGACATTCATAATACCTCCTTTAAGATGAGGTTTGGACATTTCAAGTTTATTGTTTTACCGTTTGGACTAACAAACGCCCCAGGGGTATTTATGAGCTTGATGAACGGGGTGTTTCTTGAATACTTGGACAATTTTGTTCAAGTATTCATTGACGATATTTTGATATATTCTTAGATGATGGAGGAGCATGTCGAGCACTTGCGCTTGGTACTACAGTGTCTAAGAGAGAACAAATTGTTTGTGAAACTGTCAAAATGCTCATTTTATCAATCGAAGATTCATTATTTAGGGCATGTCATCTCCGGTGATCAAAATTTTGCACCAAAAGTATCGAATAAACATCCTCATGCTCAATGCCCAGGATATTAATGAATTGCTCAAAAAAGTTTATATGCTTTGTAGGAGTTAAAGCCCCTTCTCTCGTGAATTTCGACAAGTTCTTCATATACTTTTTCGGTAAATCATGAAGGACGGGGGAAGGAATAAAGGAGCGTATCTGGCTGCCACTTTGGAAAAAATCCTAGGAGGCGGAGGTGGTGGTCCTTGACCACCTCCAGCGCCACCTCCTCCAACTGCATCCATTTGATGTCGAGGGGATGAACTTTGGGAGTTAAAAAGAGGGTTTTCGTAAACTACAAGTGACCTTTTGGTTACCTTAGGATGAGGAGAATGGGGTTCTGGAAATAGACCAGTAGGAGACAGAAAGTCTGAAAAGGAGAGAAAAGGGAAATGAGGGTTGGGTTCTTTGGACTTACAGGATATATAAATAGGAGAACCAACAGGAGTTGAATCAGGGTATGAGATATACTCCTCAGAGTTTCGTGGAATCGAAACCTTTACTTTGGGGACCAACAAAATATCTATTAAAGTGGGTATCGAAAGGGATCATTTACCTTTACTAGTAAAGGGGGAAGTTGAATCGGTCTCGGCTTTTACCTCAGGTAAAACCAGTTCGTGGTTTATGATTTTGGCTTCAAGTTTATCAGTTGATGTATCTCCAAAGTGGCTTTGTGTGTAACCTTCTTGTGAGATTGATTGTTCAAGTGGGACCTTAGCATTAGTTTGCACAGTTTTGGGTTGGTAAACCTTACTTGTGGATGCAACAGTCTACTTGAGGTATCCCCTTGGTTTTAATCACTTTTCAGAACTAGCTACAGGCCTAGTCTGTTGATCGTCTGGGTTCTTCCTGGTATTCTTTCTACCGAATGCCAGTTTATCTGTAGTGGAGTCACCACATGAAATATAAAAGACTTAATACAGTATTCAATCCTTGTTCACTATCAAAGACAAAATATTACCTTGTCGTTTCTCCCAGGGAAAAATAAATTTATTTCTCTATCCCCGGCAATGGCGCCAAAAAGATGTTTCTGAGATTACCCTTAAGGCTCAAAAGAGTAATGTCAAGGCATCATAAATATAAATGGATGTTTTTAAAATGTTATTTTTCTTATGTTAGTTATATAAGAATTAATCCTCAAATGAAAATAACGACAAAACATGACAGAGGTCGTAATTTGTCGTCTGAGTCGTTTTACAAAATCACATTATGTGAGGGAAACTTACAAAACTGTTAAACAAAATGAGGCATCAATGCAAGATGAATCTTACCTTGTTCACATTAGAAGAAAATAAAAAATGCACCCTTGAAAGGATATGAGATACAATAATCCAAGTAGCTCATAGTTCTTGTATTTGCTTATAGCAAATACAGAGGAAAAATTGTTTGCTTATCAAACAACCAATAAAATGTGACTACAGTAGTAGTGGTACTAAACTGCAATAACTCACTTATCAAGGAATGACATAAGGGAAACAAGAAATATGGAATACAAGAGGAGAACATAACTCAAATTTCACAAAAATTGGAATCCATGTCTGCACTTGTATTAATTCTCACTAAAGGAGATTTTTTTCTTATTACATCCAGTAAGAAGAAACCTTTGTTAAGTATTCAGATTATGTATTTATACAAAAAAGTTCTCAACCCTAAACGGCTGGAATTCTCATAATTTCAAAAACAATAAATATTACAACATGTAGAATTGGAAGAGTTTCATTCGCATCTACTATGTCCCTTCGCCTGTTGGCAGAGTTGTTTCTTTTTTCTTATCCTCCAGCTCAGAAACAGTTGGCCTCTAATCATAACCTGTGTGAATGGTATGCACACGTTGTCTCATTTGTTCCCAGATGTGTTGTTTTTTCTTGCTCGACAAATTGAACACATCTGCCTACGAATTGCACCACCAACCTGGAAGGCTCTGTTGTGTCATTCACCTCAAAAGTATATAACTTATTTTCTATGTGAGGCAACCTATCTTCCATTCTCCGGACTTCTAAAGATATAGATTGTAGTTGCAAGTTAGGATTGACTATCCACTCATTAATCTGGATAATGTCAATTTTTTTCAATTGCAGGATTGTGGCTCGGGATTCTTCCATGCTCGTCTTGGAAGTAAGTTGATATTTTGCAATATCAATTTTCCCCAGGGCTTCAGAGATAATGTCTACTTCAATGTCCAGTGATTCTTTGTCGAGTGAGGAACAAGATTGTTCATAATATTTCTTCACTTCCTTGGTTAATCTCTTACTTTCAACTATATTAGCCTCCCAGGTTTTAAGTATTATATCACCTTGAGTTTGTTCTGAAAGGGAGAATCTAGTGACATTGGCTACTTCCTTCTTTGCTAAAGATAAAACAGCCTCTTGGAATGTCACTCTAGCTGCAGTGGCCTCTCTATCCTTTATGCAAATATTATTTAAAGAATGGTCTGCCAACCGATAATAATTTTGAATAGCTTCTATTCTGGTAAAAAGGTTTTGTTGGGCTAATTCTCCTGCACCTCCAAGGCCTGGGCTTGGAAAACTACCACATTCACTGTTGTGTTGTCAATCGAATTTATTTTATCTTGGAGTTGTTTTACCAATTCTTCCCATTGAATAGCTAGTTCCCTATTTTCCTGTGAATTCTTATGCAGTTCATCAAGATTGATTTTAAGTTGTTGAATTTCCTGCCTATCGCAAACTCTGATCTACTCAAAACCTTTATTCATCTCACTTCTGACACTCTGTTCTATAGTATTTACTTGGTTTTGCAACTGGCTCACCAACAGATCCTTCTGCTTCAATTGTTCCTTTAGGTTCCCAACTGAATACTGGTTTGTTGTGGCAAAATCTCCCAATGAGCCTGCCACTTCCATAGAGAACTTTGCTTCTTCTAAGGTATGACCTTCATATAACACTTTGTGTCTCTTGATAGTTGTACCCTCCCTTTGGTGAGTTTCTCTTTTCACAACAACTCTCCTATTTTTGTTGAAGAAGATGTTGAAAGGGGGTATCTCTTCCACCGAAATAGGCGTAAGGTATTCTATAAACACTAATTCGGCACTCGAGTTCTCTCTACTGTATTGTAAAGGTGTGGCAGATTGAATAGGGTTGCCTATCTCGGTGGATGGTTATTGCTCGGCTGTGTGAGTATCTAATTTTTCCGGTGTGGACACCGATGCATCCTGTCCTTTTTTAATCAAAGCTTCAGCTTGAGCTTTAGCTTGATCATCTGGTGGATTTGTCAATGTAGTGTCTCCCTTCTGTGTCAAAACCTTAGTTTTTTCCAAATTTTCTTGAGTTGGAGCTCCTTGTTTCTAAACTCTGGGTCACAGTTTCCTATGCAGTTGGAGATGTCAGGGTTTCTCCCTGCAAGAGTTTAGGAAGGCTATTTCTTTGGTGCCTTTGAAAATTATAGAATTCGGCTAATTTGTCAGGAGCTAGAATTTGGACTTGTCTCAAAACTTCTTGATAAGATCTTTCTCCTCGAAATATCTCATCATGTGGGGAATCTCCATGCTCGTATTTTTTTAAATTGGAAAGAGCCATGTGATTTCCCACGGTCTTCTGAGGATCATGTTTCTTGAATTCAACATTGACAAGATTGATGTCTTCTAGGACCGCAGCCTCTACTTTTGAATGGTCGAAATCTAACAGTGTGAACATACCAATCTCTAAAGGAAAGGTGGGTCATACCTTTTTCTGCAATGCCATTAGCTCTTTACTAATTCCGCCCAACACAGTTTGTTTTGCTACCTCTTTGCACACCAATCGATCTGGTAGAAACTTAGGTAAATCATGTGGAGGGACGGAACATCCAAAAACCCTGATATAAAAGAACTGGCCTTCAATGTACCAATCTGCTATTTTCCCAGGTTGGTCACTATCTTTTCAAAAATCGTGGGAGGTGGGCACCCGTATATAGAAATATGTATCGGCACCACCACATAGTTACATATTTTGTGGAATAAATATTTTGCTTTATCCTCCCACAACTTGGAGTGATAGAAGTGTATTGGTTCAGCGCTAGTCGGAGTCCAGCTCCATCCCATCAAAGGAAATGGTGTCATGAAAGAGACAACATCCATAATATAAGCAGACATGTAAAATGGGGCAGGTTTCCCTTTGGCTTTCAATGATTGATATTCTGTGATTTCCATGACCAATTTGTCCGATAATATTTTGTCCCAATCAAAGGAATACCCCTCTGCTACCATACACATGATTGGCACCCATGGTAATAAAAATGAGCACAGTTTTCTTTCCCAAAAAGTCGTCATAGCATCATGGCTAGACACATCATGTGAGACTCTAATGAGGCAACAACATACACACCATGGGTGTCTGCTCTAAATTTCTCAAGATGTGAACACCAATCCTTGATCAAGTCGGGTAGGTTCCTTCCATATTGCGCGCATTATTTTTTTTCGAAGTCCATTAAGAAACTGGAAATGTAATTGAGAACTGGGGATAATTTGTACATCACCTGGAAATGCTCTGGTCGGAAAGACCCAACTGCAACCTTTTGCGAATTGTAGATACTCCTAGTCGAGAGGTCCACATTCTCCAGTGACCAACCAATCATATCATTATAAAACATGAGCTTAGGCCACGTTGTTATTTTATGCAGCTCTGATTGAGAAACATATTTGTATCTCGTAGCCTAGGTTTCAGTCACCTTGTCTCCTGAATCATCTGGGCAGTTGATCAATTTGTATTGTATAATATCGAATACCTGGGTCCAGGATTTCACAGAATTTATGGTTTTGGGAAACGTGTCTGAGAAGACGTCTATGTTTGGGTTTGACCTTTCACCTGATGCTTTAGCTATTTTTTGATGAGCCATGGTATCACGAGCTCAGATCTATGTTGCTTGCCACAAGAAATGCGCAAACTTCTTATCTTGAAAACTCGTTGTCTTGTGAAAACACAAAATGAAATTCAAACTTCAATGCCTTTTTCCCCTTAATTGTATCGATTTTATAAATACCTTTACTGACGAAGTATTCACTTTCCTTAATGAAAAAGATTTAGGCGGTGGTCCAGGATCTTATTTGAAATGATGGTTGTAGATTGATTATTAATGTCATTAATTTTTGGTGGTTTGCGATTAGAAGTTTTGACAAACAACATTTGAATTTCCCCGAGTTATGATTCAGCGAAAATTTTATCACGAGATAATCCGCATTACTGCATTAGTTAATCACACTTATCGTTAAGTATTTTTCAGGGCTTCATACCTTGGGATATCCTATAATGGTTCAAGATATGAATTCTGAAATGCGAAATCGCGAAGTGATTAATTAATTTTCATCATGTTTAACCCGTTAAATAACCGTGTTTAATCTCAAGTATTTTGAGGTTTCGAACCTCGTGATATTGATAGTTGCTCGAGACAGGATCCCTGAAACACGAAATCGCACAAGGATTAATTATTTGCCAATCGTTAACTAACCTTGCTTAATGCTTAAGACATTTCGAGAGTTCGGGCTTCATAAATTAGGGATATGATATGTGGCAAATGCCCGAAATCCAAAATCGTGAAACTATTATTTGATTTTTCTAATTGGGTTTTAGTTTCATTTTAGGTATTTATCACTTCATGTATTTGGTTAATTAACTTCATTTAAAATTCCGACAGGTCACTTTCCGGAAAGATGTGTCAAATATTAGGGGGTATACGTGTGTGGTGACTAGGATCCGTCAAACGCTTTTCGCGTATCAGGGTTTTGAAGGAGCAACATGTTAACACACCTGAAGCGCGACACTCCGAAATTCGAAATCGTGAAGCCAATCTCTATAGGTTTTGACCTTTTTAACATTCAGGCAACTCCAAACGTTTGGGAAAAGGGGAAGCGTTCGATCGATGGGAGAAATCAATCGATGACGGACCTTGTGCGTGCCTTAAGGCTTAAAAGCAGAAAGATTTTTCTTTTGGAAACCGGCTTATAAGTTAAAGTGAAAAGATATGAAAAATATTTAGGCTTATAATTTTAAAAGTGTTCCAACAGGATGTGAGTCTGCATGAGAGTCGGGGTAGGAGTAACTAAAATGCCTAAGTCCTATCGATCCTTGAATTCGCCATAGCAGGAATGTCAAGTTCATCTCTGTGGGATAAGAGTGTTTCCCTTCAAACTAACCACCCATATGACCGAAGGCTCATTCCCATATCCTTAACCCATTTGTTACAAAAAGGATTTGTGCTTACCCCACAAGATTTCCCAAAGTACCCATGTGACCAGGGCTTAGGAACCCTGTGCCAGTCTAAAAGGAGCTATCTCTTTCAACTTCGGGACTTGTGACTCCACAATGCTCGAAAACAACCAAAAGTTGAAGTCGTGAATTGACAAGGGTCGTCAATTTGGGGATCCAGTGTGAATCCCTCTCAGTCGTTAGATCGGACTTAGGAACAGAAGCGTTAAGTGCTTCGGTGAAGTCCTACTTCGGGAGAATAGGAATGGTCTAACGCTGAAAACTCTCGAATGTCGGAGTCACGAAGTAAATCGGGACTGTTGAAAATGGAGGGACATGTGTCCACATATCAACGGCTATTCGGAAGTCTGAGTATTCGACGGTATAGGGATGCACAATTTTCCTTGGAGCTAGGCAAGATGGAGTAAATCTTGGCCATGAATGCTAGGTACACGTGTCGATAGATCAGGCATGCTCCAAAGAGGAAGCCAGAAGGTACTCATTGAACTCCCAAATGCCAAAATTTTGAAGTGACGTGGGTCGTCGATCTTCAAATCCTGCGGGATCCCTCTCAGTCGTCGATCTAAGAATCCCACCTTCGATTACCCAACCGATCGGGAATGCGTCATGGAGCGACACGTGGCCCCTACTTATCCCCTGTCTAAGGTCATCCGTCGAATTAGAGTTGTCGGATGAGAGGATATGTGGCAAGCGATCCTATAGTCCGGAGACTTAGTACTCTAAGGGAGTTTGGCCAAGAGTTTTCAAGGGTGAAAACTCCCAAAGTCACGAACGATGAAGTAAATCTTGATTGTTTGTCGAAGAGGACACATGGCGCCATATCCAAGAGTCTGGAGACTTGGCTCTTCAGGGGATTCGCATCGAGAGGATTTGGTAAGATCCGAAGCCTGGAGTCACGAAGTAATGAGGATCGTGGATCTAAGGATCCACGTGGACAAATCTCAACCGCGAGAATTGAAAGAAGTGAGAAGAATGTATGATGGGGSTTGACGTGGCTCACTGACATCATCCTGAGTGATGTGGACTCACAACTAAGGTTCCATGTGTCACCCAAATTTGGTCGATTCGCATACCCCTTATTCCTATTAGAGAATGACACGTTTCACCCCCTAATGAGGACATGTGTCACCCCTTCACCCTTGTCGCATGTCAGTTGTTGGTTTCTGCTTGCCTGGCCAATGTGGTTGGTGATGTGTCCGAGACTCTGGGAGTCTGGATAACTTCGAGAGTTTGGAAGGTTTGAGTGTAGGTTGATAAAGGAAGGTTCAATGACGATCACCGATCGTCGAACGCTGAAGGACCAAAAATGACCGTCGAATGTCGAAACGCCGAAACATAGGATGTTCAATGCTAAACGTCGAACGTCGAATGGCTAAGGCCACGTGGCAGGATTTCAGAACTTCGGGATTATGAAAAAGGAGTGTTTCGCGTCGAACGTCGAAGCCCCCTTTTTAATAAAAGGATCTCAGTGGAGGACATGGACCATTGATTCCCTTCATTGTTCGACGATCCAAGAATTCGACAACACCATTAGAACTCCCAAAGTACGGGAGTCCCGAAGTGATGAAACCTTCGCTAAGCATACTCTTAGCTCTCGGTTTTCAACCTGAGGTCACAAGGAGGACCCCGCTAGTTGGTTTAAGCACGTAGTGGGAGATGTAAACTTTGGGGGAGAATAATAAGAAGGTTTTTCTTAGTAAGGGATCGGAAATGAACCAAGGAAAAACAAAAATTTGATGCCCCATCCCTAGAAAGGGTATTTAGGGGTCGGGTGTGTTACAGGTACGATGTTATATTTCTACTCTAGTGAAATAGTCTGGTACACATAACTACTCCAGTGAAATAGTCTGGTACGCGTAGCTACTCCAGTGAAATAGTCAGGTACTCTGTTATATTGCTACTCCAGTGAAATAGTCTGGTACTCTGTTATATTGCTACTCTAGTGAAATAGTCTGGTATGCATAGCTACTCTAGTGAAATAGTTTGGTACGTTGAGATATTGCTACTCCAATGAAATAGTCTAGTACACGTGTTATACTGCTATGAAAACTAGTTGGAGTGTCGACCAATAGCATCGGAGAGTTACCAACTAGAGGGCCAACCAGGGGTGATTTTAAGAACCCCCCCTAAATTTATATGTATAATAAATGGACGAATCCCCATGATACATAGGAAAAATTGAAGGTTATTTTATCAATAATATAAAATGTATATATAATTTTTTGGCGAATCTTTTAGTCAATTATATAATCTTGTAAAATATTGGCGAATCTTTCACAGAATTATAAAATCTTGTAAAATATTGGTGAATCTTTCTCTAAATTTTAAAACCTTGTAAAGTTTAGGGGATCCTCCAACGACCTCACCTAAAGCCTCAATTTCCTAACCTAATTGAAAGACCTTGCCTTCCATTGACATACCTTGCCTTGAAATGACATGCCTTGCATTGACATGCCTTGCCTTGACATGCCATGGCTTGCCTTGCCTTGACATGCCATGCCTTGCCTTGACAAGCCATGCCTTGCATTGGCATGTCTAGCCTTGTCTTGACAAGTCATGCATTTCCTTGAGAGTAGATTCAAAGAATCCATAAGTATATGGTTGGGGTATGCATGCACATTCAAAGGAGAGTGATAGCCAAAAAGAGATAAGTTATGTGATTGATGTCTATTGCTAATGTTGTGAGTGTTAGCGCTAAAAAACGCACCATCAAAATTTTAGATGATATAAATCAGATTATTATGAACCTTAAGTCATCTTATCTGGCAGTTGCAGTCATTGTCTCCCCACCTTAAGTCATCTTGCCTGCAACTATGTTATCACTCACTATGTTAGAGAGCAAGGATTCTGCATCAGTTTAGTTTTACTAAAGTCTGTGTTTTGCAGGTATATAGAATGGTCCAAGTTCATGTACGGGGGAATCATCAAAACCTCATCACAGTGATCAAAATGACGAATTGAATGATTTGGATACACCAAAAAAATGATGTATATTGAACTTTACTTTTGTTGTGGTAGTATATGTGAGAGAGATTTAAAATTTTCACGGGAGAGATACATGTCCTCTGCAACTATTCAAATTAGTTTCTTCTGTATATTTTCATTTTACGGTCATGTTGTCCATGCCATCTGTGAATAAGTGTCCTGACTCTTGGCATTGGTAATCCAGATGTCACTCTAGCTTTCAAGGCTTCCTAGTTGAATGGCAATGTTCAATGTCTTATTATATACATTGGAAAGAATTGTTGGCAATGGACCCTTTGATATTTTTATGTACTTGTAGTTTGTAGCTGAGTCATTTTTTTGGGGGTTTTAAGTTGGGAATGTATAGATAATGGTCTTATGTTTCACTATTACTCAATTTTTGCAATTTCATATTGGGAGAGGTTGCAAACTTGCTAAATGATTAATGACCTAAGTCAATGGGAAACTAACTTGAAACCTAAATCAATTTTAAGGAGGGATATATGCATATTCCTTGTTATGATTAATTATTTGTGTCTACAAATAATTCATGATTCATCTGACCATTTAGCTGCAAAATTTTATTTGAAAGACCAGAAGAGATCTGCTTCATGATAAATAATAATGAACCATTCATATGTTCTAGGAATCTTCTTCTCTCATTAATGTTGTGGTTTTGTTGATGATGGTAATGTAGAATGTCTCAATTCAGATCAAATTGTCCAAATCTTTTGAGAGTATTTATTGATTTGAATTTAGTAGGTTCAATTATAATACAAAAATTAATATGATTTTCATTGCTTGGCTGAATTTAACACATGTTTTGGTATTTAACAACAGGTGATGAGGATCATGTTAGCCATATGAGAAGGCTTTGAAAACTAGTTTCTCTTAAATTCTAATTCCATGTTCATTTGACCCTTGATCCATACAAATGAGAAGCCTCTCAATAAACTTATGTTTATCTTGTTTTGTTGTTTCACCTGATAAGTGCCCTTGTTGTGGGGAAATACGTTCCCAATGGAAACTATTCACCAAGATGTTAACATTCTTGTATATTCTTTGATGGTAAGAATATAGCTTTTAGATGGAAAATATTATGATATTTATTCAATTCTATTATTGTTGACATCAAATTGTTACCTATTTGGCATTTTCTAGATATGGGACTAGATCTTGTATGAGTTACTCCAATCATAAAATCAAAGGCTCAAGGAGGCTGTCAAGAAACACACTTCAATTCACAATGTTCACAAGGATATTTGTTACAAGTTCTTTGTAAAAAGTGCAATGCTTAAAATAGAAATTCTTCTATTTACAAAGCATTAGATGTAATTTTTAGTATGTATATGATACACGTAATTGAAGCTTTTCTCCGACTTAGAATGGATGCAACATTAAAGTAATTAAAATAGAATTACTACACTACTATTTATTATTTTTATTGTGATGGTTTGATCATAAATTACCATTTTATAGCACCTCACTTCAAACAGAAAAAATATTTACATACGAGTTATCAAAATTGATATCTATATGGAGAAATCGCATTAATAGCCTTTCTTTGGTTTTATTTCTTGTAATTAAATCCATATTAGTATATATATGGATTTCATATGTGCAAACAATTTACAAACACTTATCTAGGCCAATAGCTAATTTCTTCCTTGGCCTATTTCAAGATAGTGCATGCCACGGCCCACAAGTAAGTTGCTTTTCATTCAATGGGATTGAAAGCACTAAAACAAGCTATTTGTATAGAAAAATCACATTAGTAGCCTTTCATTGGTTTGATTTCTTATAATATGGGTTTAATATGTGCCAACACTTATCTAGGCCAATAGATAATTTCTTACTTGGCCTATTTCATGAGAGTGCATGCCACAAGTAAGCATATTATCATTGAAATCACTGAAGCAAGCTATCCTTGTGCATTGGAAATCTTTGGAATCTCATTTATTGTGTCACATGCCATCCCTGTTATGACTACCAACAAGTGGCTTGGACCTGAGGTGATATATTTCTATCCTATGGAGTCATTAAGTGGCGAAAGTTTAGAGCCAAGTCAGTTCAGAGCCAAGTCAATACTTTCTACAAAGAAATAATGAATGAATGAATGAGATATGGGTACCAAATTGCAATTGATATTTTCAACTATGGAAACAACCCCATCATTACTACCTTTTACACAACTACTTGAATCAATATGTATAGTATAGAAAAAGGACTTAACTCTCCCTCTTTACCTCACAAAGAAGCACTAACGGGCTCCTGTTCAGAAATTGGTAAGACAACTAATATGAGGAAATCAACACGAGAACAACTGCTCCAGGAAATGATGCATCAACCATTATGATCCACTTTCTCAGTGCATGTATGCCTAACCAAAGAACTTTAAATGAGTGCATTAAAATATACTGGGGAGGTAAATCTAAAGGGAAAATTAAGCTGCTCTCGTGTTGTAGTAATAGAAATTGAAATCAAAATTTTTGATGTCCACAAACAATCAATATAGGTCATGGGATTCAAAAGTACATATGACATTTATAGTCAAAGGGGAGTGGATGAGGCATATCTCAACATTGAAAGAAATACTAACACTAAATCATTAAAACCAATTGTAAATAAGCTATATGAGTATAGTCATGTTAAGTTATTGTAACAATCAGCTATAATAGAAGGGAGCTAATCACTCTCATCATATGACCCCGTAATGGTAATGTCAACACCAAAACCCTGTTGGATGACATCCCCAGGTGAGTGGCCTGAGTTAATGGAGCCCTGTAAGGTAATCATTGGTAGCCTCAAGGCCCTCCTGTTGTAAGTTTAGGAGGTCGAAGACAAAGTGAAAGCACACCCAGCATCCAAAGCCAAGGAATCCTTGGTAATTGAAAAGAAACTAATAATATTAAATATATCTTGGGCTTGTACTTTGTGGTGATGCTGATGATGAATATTTTGGGCCCTCCAAGTCATAGCCATAGTATAAAATAAGCTATAAGAGTATAGTTAGGGTATGTTATTGTAACAATCAGTTGCAATAGAAAGGGGCCAATCACTCCCATCATCTGAGCTTGTAATGGTGATGTCAAAACCAAAGACCACAATTGAAGCTTCTACAATGTCTTTTTAATCATAAGTGGATCTCCACATCTTAGGATGAAGATGATGGGGAAGGACATAAAGATAAATCCTTTAGGGAAGAAAGTGGTCAATAGATATGCCAATTTTCTGCAAGAAGGAGAATGAATGGACACAGAGAGAAAAAACTAGTTGGGTCATCAACCTGTCTGCCCCAAAGACCCTAATGAAAGTGTATATGTCCCACCCTGAAGAATGGGTTGTCATTCATTTTATTTTATGAAGATATGTAATAAGCGTGAAATAAGTCTCAAGGAAAAAGGGCTAAGCCCATATAGGATTGTAGGTTTAATGAGTGTACCAAAAAGCTTCACTCTAGATAATATGTATTGAAATGAAGGTGAAAACATTGCCTCTTCAACATGTCCAAAGAAGTGTCATCCTTGCACCTTCAACACGGCCAAAGAAGTGTAACCCTTGCACACACGTGGTTGGGATGTTGATTTCAAGTTGACAGTGGAAACAATAAATTCTACTTCCAAGTAGGTGTATGCAATGGTGATCTCCACTTTTTCCCACCTTCAAAAATAGAAAGGAAGCATAGAAAAGGCTCAAAATAGAAAGGAAGCATCAAAGGGGCTTCTTTGGTAGTGTTAAAACCAAAAATATTTCTTAAGAATTATGTGGTGTCGAGGAAAAATTATATGTAAATAAGTATTTTTGTTTATAAAGTCATGGTCCTATATGCTTCAGATATTTCATTATAATATTTTTACAAGTGCACCTAGGTGAAATAAGACCTTAAATTAGATAATTAGAGTGAATGGAATTAATGAAAATAAATAAAGGCCTAATTACCCCTTACTTTCATCTTGGGCCTCAAGTTAGGGTTTCACTCCCTCTTTTGGTATATTTAGAGATTCCCCCCATTTCTTTGTAGGTATTCTAAATTCTGATTATGAATCCATGAAGGAAATCTACTACTTTTCTCTTCTCATAAAGATCTTTTAGAGAAGTCTTTGTCCAAGACTCCATACATTCATATTTACTTGTAGGTGCAATCCACTTGGATGTGTAGGTGCCCCCAATATTTTCATGTTCTTGGCTAGTTACTTCTCTTATTTTGAGCTTTAGTTATAACATATTTGTGCTACTATTTTTAGTTACATAAGTAATTTTTAAGTAGCACTAACACACTGCAAGTATGTAGCAGAGCAAAGGTTTCTACCACCTACCTTTTCAGAAAGCTCCATGAATTTTCTTTTAAGCAAGGACTGGAATCACTTCAATCGGATACTCAAGTGTGAAGATATACCCTCTATAATACGTGAACATTTTTTTGACTTTGGGATTGAAAAATTGACTCTGATACCTTGTAGACCCTAATAATATGAAAAGGACACAAATACCACAGAATCTTGACCCAAACAAAAATTGAGCGAGAATCAAGCCAAGATAGAAAAAGAAGTGAAGAAAGTTTCCGCGATAACTGGAAGTGCTCTTCCTAGAACTTGCATATCCATCCCAATCAGAATCAACAAAACCATGCAACAACAACTCACCATCTCCCTCATACTTCATTCCATAGTGGTGTGCCCTTCAATGTCGATCAAACACGTGGCAGCAATCAATAGAATCTATCAAAGGTTCAACCATTACATTGGTTCAAAGTATTAGGATTGAAAAACATATATCGAGATGTATTCAAAGATGCATTAGGGAACCAAATCAAAGACTCTGAAAGGATCTACCAAATCAGAATACAAATCAGCCGATAATTTCATATTTGGCACCATAGGAGTGGCCAAAGGTTTGCAATTAAGCATCTAAAATCTCTTCAGTCGCCCTTTGTGTACTTCCCTTTCCCAAAGAAGACTTCACTTGTATCCTACCACACCTCTAGACCTAGAAAGAAATGAATAAGGCCAATGTCCTTCATATCAAAAATGTGATGACCAACTTCTCCTACACCATCCAATAAGCTTCTCATAACTCCCTGTAAGAAGTGAGTCATCTACATACAGAACCAAGACAGGCAGATCGGGTTTAACATATAAAAAGTAAAGATTTGGATATACAACAATCTTGGTGAAGCCTAATTTCAGTAAATATTCATTGATCCTAGACTACCATGCACGCAGTACCTAATTCAACCCATAAAGGGTCTTCTTCAATATGCACACATAGGTTTCTCACCCTTGCACCACAAAACCCCTCAGTTGAATAATGTACACTTCCTCCTCAACCGGACCATTCAAAAAATAAGTATTTACACCCATCTAGCATAAAGGCCAACCAAAACTTATGCAACTTGAGACATGATGGCTCTAATAGAAGTATACCTTGCAAAAGAAGCAAAAATATCCTCATAGTCAACTACCCCTTTCCGAAAGAATCCTCCACCACAAATTTGGCTTTCAGCACCCTCTATTCTCCCATAAGTGACATTCTTGATGTTATACAACCAATTAGATCTATCATAGATTTCCCCATTGCTATTTCAGATTGGAGTTATACTCCTCAATCATGGCATCCCACCACCCATGTTCTACATTTGCCTCAAAGTTTAAAAGGATTTATATCAATGAGAGAAGACATCAATGCAACATGAGTAGGAAATTTCTTAGGGGAATGACTCACCCAAAAAAAAGACTTCAGTGCTACTACTTGATCTTGTGCCTCCTACAAAGTTTGGGTAAGCTACCTCCACTTCCTAGTTGAACTAAATGTTAAAGAGGCCTTTGTTCCTCACCAGAACTTCGTTGATCTGAATCTGATTTTGTTTCAATCAGCAGATCAACCTTTGGGACAGCAAGTTGCTCTCCCTTCTCAACCTTTGTAAGAGGCTCCTAAGACTTAGAGGACTATGCATCCTTGTCAAAATTTAACATCTCTGCTTACCACTATCTTTCATTATGTTGGAATATAGATCTGATAAGCCTTAAGGCATAACCAAAAAATATAATCCTTAGATCTATCATGCAAGAAACCCAAAGGATATTATTAGTTAAACCTAGCACTCATGCAAATATAGGCTAAATTGTTCTCAAGTTTAGGTAACAAAATTTCTCAATTATGGGAAGTTTCCCTGTTTCACTTTATTTAAGACAAGCTCCTTTGTAATAGTGATAGTTCATCTCTAGCTCGTTTAGGATGCTAATGTCCTTTAGTTTTAAATATAAGTTCATCTCTAGCTCATTTAGGATGCTAATGTCCTTTAGTTTTAAAGATATAATAGTATTGCTAATGTCCTTTAGTTTTAAAGATACAATAGTATTAAGCACAAGGGAAGTCGCCCTGTTTCACTTTATTTAAGACAAACTCCTCTGTAATAGTGATAGTTCATCTCTACCTCATTTAGGATGCTACTGTCCTTTGGTTTTATAGATACAAGAGTATTAAACACAATGCTCAATTTGTCTATTAATCAACTATAAACTGCAGTTCTCAAGATTGCAATACTATTCATCAGGTAGGTCAATTTTTCAGCATGAAGTAAGGACATACCTCAATCCTGAAAATTTTGAATACTCTTTCTGAAGCACCAGGAAAAGGCTTCTTTTTGACAAAACCAATTATTCAGGCAGTGAAAGTGGGGCTGGTTGGTTGACAATATCTCTGCAACTTTCCTGACTTTAAGACAGAGCCTTATGTATAATAAGTTCCAATTTAAAAATATATAATCAAATTGTCGAGTTAAGAGATCATTTCTCTTGAGAAGACATCAATTGACTGTCATCAGCATCCCACCACATTCAAACAGAAAAAAATGTGTTGATCAATAAACAAGATAGGGAAAGAAATCTCTGATGTCACACAAATAATCTGTGGAAGAGCCTTGCCCTCTTCCATCATTCTCTTAGTTAAGAGCAGAAGATCTCAACCTGATAAAACCTAAACCTGTATTCCTAAAAAATGAACAAAAATTGAGGGTCGTTTGACAAAAATGCTGACTAGAACAGATTCTGAATCCTCTCCAATTGTTCATGTCTTTGAAGTAGTTAAATTTTTACCATACTTCAAAAATTATCCACCATTTACAGTGTTCTCCCTCAAGTGATATGGCTGAGCAGTACTAACATTTCTTTCATTAGCTTGTTTGCTTCTTTCAGCTTATCATTTGTGCCAAGTGAACTAATGAGGACACTTTAAGTCTTAAAGTTTGGCACTAGCCCCTTTTTAATCATGTCATCATAAAACATCAAAGCATCTTGCATTCTACCTTCCTTACAAAGCCTAATAATAGAGTCCATATCATGTAAGTTGACATAAGTGACCAAACCCTCCTTTGGAATTTCTCCATCTGTATTAGTTGTTGGCATAGAAATTGTATCAAGGTCATCATCATCGAAATACCTATCAAGTTACATACTACAACTTGAAATGCCAGAAGATAGATTCTTGAAATGTTTATAGGTCAGAAAATACTGTTGAAGAAAGCAATCTCAGAAATACAATGCTTGCCTCTACCATTTGTTCGAACAATTGCAGAACTTCTTTGCCACACCAATAGTGAATTTTCACCATATCTGCCCATATTTGCTTAATGTTATAGCTGGGATCTGATACATGTTATCCCTCATATAGAACGAGGATTGCATATGTGATTTTCATCACATGATTCAGACATTTGCAGGGTGGCATGATGATTCTAACCTTCCAAAGGTTGGAATTTTGGTAGAAGTTGTACATCATGTTCTTCATGGAATTTTGGGCTTGACTTGGAGATGGCACTTCCCCTTGATTGGATGGTGTCTTGGTAGAAGAGATTAATTTTCTCCTTGGATTAATTGTCATGGTTTGGTTCTCTCTTCATGGTTGCACATCTTTGGTTGATGGATCAGGACATTAGTGAGAACACTATTGTCAATATACTGCAAAATAATTCACATCAACAGTTTCAAGTTGACTGGTTAAATTTTGATGGTATGGTTGTGTGCTCTCTTGAAGAAAAAAATTCGCAATTTCTAGCCCTTTGCAGAAACCTTTTAGAATGGTACCTATAGTATGGATCATTCATGAGAATACATTAGGAAGGAATCTAAGGCTTTATGCTTCAGACAAATTTAGAACAAATATCAGTGACTGGAAGTGTGCGTTTGATAGAGCTGATGTGGTTGTCTTTTTTCAGAATATGCTATGATGATGATGTATTATGTATTTGATTCTAGGAACTTCTTTGTTATCCCTGGCTCCCCAAAGGAAACATGGGAGGCAAAGCATTTTATGGCTTTGAATAGGAAAGGAATTTGAGTAGGCTAAGAATAAAGAACAAACAGATGGHGAAGMTRGACCATGATTAACCAGAAKGGAAAAGATTAGATGATATTATAGATGCAAACCTAAAGYAGAAGAAATTCASGCAATGATTCAAAATTMAAATAGCCCATCCACATACAAGGTGCCTGGCAGCCTCTTTTCTTGTAACAATTTCTTGGTGGAGATGTGTATAGCCTGTCATCTAAGGCATCATCCATGTGTCAATTTTATCTTGACTGTTACCTGTAGCAGATTCATACACTCAGGTTGGTTATGACTAAGCTTAAGCTCCTTATTGTAGGCTTGATGAATGATCTAGTTTGCACTCAAACATTCTTTATACTGGAGGTTATGCCATGCGGTTTTGAGCAGTAAAAACCAACATATTGTCAGATTTGTTCACTACCATACATTCCAGCTGAAAAGACTCCAATTGTTGTGACCGTTTGGCATCACAAAAGGCGTGGATAGCAATCATATCACTGTGAGACATTCCCAGCTCTTTATAGGCCAAACTCTAAAAAAAGTGGAGGGCACGATGCATCTGTTTAAAGACTTTTCCAACTTGTAGCCAGTGACATAATGAGTGACCTCAAGTATCTACCCAGCAAATAAGACTTGTATATTTATGGTGAAAAGATGACATAAGAATAGGGATTTCAGCAGTGCATTAGGTGAGTCAAGAAACATCAAATTTGAGATCAGCCTTATTATACTTTACTTCTGTCATAGCAGTGTCAGAGGTAGCTTGTAAATTCACCACATTTTGGCAACAATAACTGGAATATTTACAGCCTCTGTCACTTCAAAATTCATATATGCATGTAGAAATATTGAGTGGGTAATTTGTAACAATCCATAGCATATTGAGGGAAGTTATCTATATTAGCGCTGAGGTAAATTTTCGGATATCCCTTGACAGCATATTCAAACAGAGTTTGATAAATAATGCCTGAGTAAACCCATCAGTCACAGCTGGTAACAGGTAATCCTGGTAGATCTGATAAAAGGGGTATCTCCAGCAGGTTTAAAGGGCTAAATAGGTTAAACACCCTAGCATAAATGGAGGTAAGGGGAAGCTATATAGAGTTTTAAGGAGGAGTTATAGCCAAACAGAAGCAGCGCTCCCCCTTTTTTTGAAGCACACATCTTTATGAGACCCACATCTTAAGAAGTTCAGTTGAAGGAGTGCTCAGCCAAGGAGGGTTGTGGGTGGCAGGTAGACTTAGTCAATCAATTGATGTGTAGAGAGGATTTTGAAGAGTGTTATATAGTAAAGGATGTGTTCACAAAAATTCCCTCATTTACATTTGATATCTATACCTATACCTCATATGTGTCATTTCTAAGCTTGGTTATATTTTGTAATGTAAATCTGAAGAGGTTGGCGTAGTCCCTCTTATGCAAATATATTATAAAATTGTTGTTGCATAATGTCTATTGTAATCATATTGTTCATGCTAGAAATACTTCTATAGCAGTCCATCATTTACCAGCTATAATACATATTCTATATTGGCTATTTGAGACCTATACAAACTGAAAGGGTCACTTCATTCAAGGTGCAATCAGATGTGTGAGATAATACTCCTCTAATAGTTTGAAAGGGACCTTTGTAACTGATTTTAGATTTATATAATAGCATTAATACTCTGTCCTCATGAAGTTTGAAAAGAGTTGTGAATAGTCAACATTTTCAAACCTATGTTTGCAACTATTGATACACCCCCTTGAATTCCTCTCTTCTTTCACATGGTATTAAAACATCAAAACCAACAAAAAAACAGTTTTAACTTTTATATTTATCTCTAAAATTACCCAATCTTTAATTGAATATCTTAGATTAAAAAATGGAAAAAATCACCAGAAACACTTTGGCAAACTATGAGAATTTAGCTTCTAGGAACCCTAACCAGTAGATGGTCAACACAAGATTTTTAGATAATCCTATAGCTACAACTGAGGATGTTGCATGCACTTTATTATGAATTTAGTTATTTTTTGAAGCTCTAGGATCAAAGATCCAATGGCTAATAGAACCCCACAATCACATTATAGTAGGTTAAATAATCTGGAGGTTATTTAGAAACAATTC
>SNQJ01S0036868.1:84275-96952 GCA_010110895.2 Picea sitchensis
TGGTTGTTGAATGGAAAATCAATCATAAGTTGCTTCAAGATAAGCTCATGTCGTGCAGATATCTAAAGTATATCAGTTCATTTGCAGTCGTCTTTTTGATGTTGTCATTAGCAATGTTTTCTACATGGATGATAGTAGCTTCAATAAGATGTAACAGGGTTCAAATGGATAACAATATATTGTCAGTTGTCATGATTATGTTACAGTTGATCTTGATGAGACAGGTGCACAGGACAGAGTTCAGAGATAGAGAGCAAGTCAGGTGGCCTATCCCGAGCTTGTTGACTGGTCAGTAACCTTTTGGGGACCAAAAGGTCTTATTGTGGGGAGGTGTGATCCGAAATTGGATTCAGAACCCTGACAGGGCTTGAAAAATGCTCAAAAATGAAAGTGCTCAGAATGCGATGAAACCTGTTCCATTGCGTCCATCTCGTTTTCCTGATTCCAGTGGTATATTTACTTCATCAAACGGGCTCCGTATGGAGAAGATATCGCATTCCCGAAAAGTCAAACAGGCAAAAAATTGTTGACTGTGCAGTCCATACAGTCCATACGGATGCTGACATGGCATGTTCGTATGCTGACGTGGCAGGTCTGCACAGGCGACACGTGGAGGCCTCAGGAAGTGACACATTGCAGGCAGATTTGGACATTTGGGCATACAACTGGACTTATCCGGAGGTGACACGTGTCACCACTATATGGGTGACACGTGGCACGGGTGACGTCAGCAGGTGACATGGCAGAATGATGGGACAGTACGAAGATGATGTGGCAAGGTTGACGTGGCAGTACGGCGGTTGAAAAGTGGTAAGTCACGTGGACCAATCACTGACTGACACATGTCATAGTTTGGTTGGTTGTAGAGGTGCCACGTGGCCCAGTCAAGGGCTGCCACGTGGCACCCCGTGGTTGGTTGTTCGTTTATGTGTAAAAGTTTATGGTGTGGTCGCGGGTCGAACCCATGACCTCCCCGGTGGGCAGTGGACTGGCGGGGCTGGGCTAACTTCCCGCCCCCATGGTAGTTCTTGTTATACAAAGGGCGCGTTTTGTATTTAAGTTTAATCAAGGTTTGAGCCGGCGGTAAAAAGGGCCGAGGCTTAGCCCCAGCCCTCGGCGCACACCACACGACCATAGCATATAACCGGGAGTGCACGGTTATAACCATTATAACTGTGTTTTGTTTGGCCATTACCACATAGAGCGCGTCGCCATATGACCAGGAGTCGTTTACAACAGTTGGGGCGCGGTTATATGTAAGCTCACGGTCCTATCCATTTGCCAAAGAGACCAGGGGCCGATGCATAGCCCTTTGGGGCTGGCGCTCGGCCATATGGTTCCATAGGACCGTTCCAGAGGGCGCGCGCACAGGATAAGGGGGCTTATGCCCAAATTTAGTTATAAAGTGGGTTTTAAAACTACTTTTTGGGTTTTAATTAATGTTAAACCTATTTTTAATGTAATTTCTCCATTTTTGGGAGTTATTGGGCATTTTTGGAGCCTAATTTTTGGGAGGAAGTTGGAGATGAGTAACCAACTTCCCAGTTATATAACCCAAKCCTTTTTGAGGCCATAGGGGGCATTCAGAGCAGAATTATGTTGAGGAGAAACCAAGCCAAAGCCATTTTGAGGCAGAGAAGCTTTTGAGGAGGAGACGGTGTCGGATCATTTCTGGGAGCTCCGGACGTCCGTTTTGCGTGCCATTTTCTTTGCATGGTTCTAGAGATCTGGACGAACATGACCAGATTAGTCTTGTATCCATTTGGCATTGCAGAGATGTAATTTTGAGCATTTGAACAGAAATAAAGAAGCCTCCCCCACATAGACAAAGGCCCGGAGACGTAGGCAAAGTTGTGTCGAACTCCGTTATCAATCTGCATGTTATGGTTTGTTGTTTACTCTTTCTTTTCAGATCTACAAATGTATATATGGCTGTCATAATTCCTCTTCTTTCCTCATTCTTTCACTAAGTTTCTCAAATGGTTAATTAACGCATGCAAAATTAAAACTCAACCATAAGTCATTAAAAAATCCTGACAGATCACGAAGGGGGGCAACGTTAAAATTCTTGTAAACTGCGTGATTAGCTCATGAAACCTGAACCAAACAATCTTGATATGAGGAATAAAATATGTGGGAGGGTTCAAAACCCCCTGAAGGAATCCAATTGGTACTCTTTCAAGGGTAGAGGCCATAATAACTATGACCCTCGCCACTATCTTTGACTGGAACCATAACACTAGGAGATGTTCGTGGAGCAATGACTGTGTAAAACACCATGTTGATACTAGAGAAGATTTTTGGGTCAACATTATTGGTGCCAGAGGGGAAATTCCTTCCAAATCATGTAGAACAATGGGATCATCCGCATGACAAACAATAATACTCGGTGGAAATTTATACTTTCAAAGTGACTGATGTGGGTGAGGGGGGGAAATTCAACTGTAGTATGAGGACCATTTTTCACATTAGGGATAACCGAAGAATGAAAGTGGTGCAGTAAAGATATACAACAGAATTTATTCTGAGATTCACAGAAGATAGAAGAATGGGAATAATGACTCGAGTTTTGTTGAGCAATGTGGCCCAAGTGAAATGGGTCCCTCACCCGGATTATGGTTTTACTGTGAGAATCGAGGCTTAAGGTGAACCTTGGCTCAACACAAAGTCTCATGCATGCCTTCGATTCTAGACATACAAACAAGAAAATGAGGAATTGTTGAAATCAACGACCCACTGGAGGAAAACTAGCAAGTAAACCAGTCAAACAAGGGAGTAAATAAATATAAAAAACCTTTGGCAGTATGTGTTGAAATATCAAGTGCTCACAAGTGATGGAACTTTGTAGGAAAATGACCATTTCTTGGAAAAATCAGACTATAAGTGGTTAGGTAAAGTGTAGTTGCAATCACATAGCTATGTAAGACATCATGCCATCATGGTTTTCATCTTCACTAAAGAATGATATGCTACCTCCTTAGAATTTTCATGCTGACTTTAATTAAATAACAATCAGGTTTACTCCTATTCAAGATTACATTAAGACAGAGTTTCCCAAAATGCCAAGTATGATAAAAGGGATCCTAGGAGTTCATTCGTTTCAAACAGCCATCTGACAATAAGAACAATACCCTTCCCATTGAACACTAGACAAACCAAAAACAAGACAACCTACGACATTAAAATGAAAAAGACCAAAACCAAGGGAAAAATCAAAAAGGGGTTTATACTCCAAAATTGGAACCTAACAAGCAAGAAGAATCAAAACTGAAACCAAGCAGGCAAAAAGGCTCAAGATTGAAACCAAGGGGATATATACAAGCATGAAAAGGCAACATCAAATACATATAAGAAGGAAAATCAGCAACAATGAATACATACAAACATAAAAAGAACAAATGGTGACTTATGTATAGGATGACGAGGTCTCTCAGGAGTAAAAGAACTTTAGGTAACGACCATTCACAGGGAATTGAAGTGGTTCACCATCCAAGGTTTTTAATCTGAAAGCGTTTGTCCCTAATACCTCGTAGATTGTGTAAGGACCCAACCATAAAGAATCAAACTTTTGATGTTTGGATGGGGCCTCCTGTGCTTTGTCCCACAGTAAGACATCATCTCCTACTTTGTAATTTACCATTGTGGCTCTTTTATCGAAGGAACGTTTAACAATGTATCGCTTCTTTTGGAGGTGTTGGAATGTGTCCTTTCTTACCTCTTCTAGTTCGACGAGTGTGTCTAAACAATGTTGTAACAGTTGGAAATCATCTTCTCCCTCAACAATAGCCAACCTCAAGGCTGGAATTTGTAAGTGAACAACCAGGATAGCAGGGGCTTCATACACCAAAGTGTAAGGACTTTGACCCGTAGTTGTCTTAGGGGTTATACGATCAACCCATAAAGAAAAGTGTAACTTTGTGTGCCAATCACACTTATTATCCTTGACTGTCCTCTTAAGGATCCAAATCAGATTTTTATTGGTGGATTTGACCAATCCATTACCCTGGGGGTAATAGGTAGAAGATTGAAAAAATTGGATGCCATATGTAACACCAAGGTGGAGCATGACATCAGACATGAAAGCTAATCCATTATCAGTTAATATGTCAGCAGGGGTTCTAAAATGGGATAAAATGTTACGTTCAACGAATTCTACCACATGTTGACTCGTAGCATTCCTAAGAGCAGTTACTTCATCCCACTTTGTAAAGTAGTCTGTAGTTGTTAATATGAATACGTGACTAGCATTGGAAGGTGGTGAAACTGGCCCAATAAAGTCCATGCCCCATCTTGTGAAAGGGACTTGGACTTCAATAGGCCTAAGAGGCAAGGAAACTAACTTTTGCTTCCCAGTGAAGCATTGGAAAGCTTCGCATTTTCGAACTAGTAAATGGGCATCTTTGTGGAGTGAAGGCCAAAAGTAATCTGCATGTAAAAATTTTGTTGCAGTGGTTTTGGATGAAAAGTGACCTCCACAAACCCCAGAATGGCATTGTTCAAGTGCCATTTGGGCTTGGTCAGGAATCAAGCATCGTGACAAAACCCCATCAAGGTTTCTTTGGTAAAGGATTTGGTTTTGTAAAACATATCGGACAACTTGTGAATGAAGTGTTTGTTTGGATTTAGTATCCATGTTTGATGGGCACACACCATTGATCATGAAATATACGATAGGTTTGTACCATGGTTGTGAGGCTAACTCAATTTCGTTAACCAGTTCTTCGAAAGAAATCAAGTCATCTACTTGAGGTGGTTCAACTATCACCAAGGGGTGGGATTGCGTTAGCAATTCAACAAACCCTGTCCCCCTTATGGTTTTTGTCGGTTTAATGTTCAAGTCATACTCTTGCATACGCATGATCCATTTGGACCACTTACTATGCAATTCGGTTTGATTCAAGGCAGTGACTAAGAGAGATGTAGGCACAAAAACTTGAACTTTGTGGCCTTGGATGTAATGTTGAAATTGCTCCAAGGCTTTATACAAAGAATAACCATGTTTCTCCAGTGTAGAATAGTTCAGTAGGTGTGTCTTCAAATTTTGGCTCACAAAGGTGATTGGCCTAAGATTTTCCTCATGATCCTTTTGCAATTAGATTTCAGAAATTGTCTCCTCTGATGAATTAGTGTACATGAAAAATTCTTTAGAGCGATTAGGACTGATTAACAGAGGGGTAGAAGCAATGGCTTTCTTAATGGATTCAAAATCCTGACGAGTAGGGGGGTCCCATTTGAACTGAATGTCCTTCTTCATAAACTAATTTAGAGGTTTGACTACTTGAGCAAAATCATGAATGAAGCATCTCAGGAAGTTTATCTTTCCAAAGAAAGATTGCATTTATTTTTTATTAGTAGGTATGGGTAGCTTTTTGATTGCTACCACTATCTCGGGATCAACTTTGGCACCTTCTCGAGAGATGATGTGACCCAAAAATTTTCCCTCCATAACACCGAAAATGGTCTTCTTAAGATTCAAAGATATGCCAAACTTAGGTTCATTTTTATTACCTGCCTGAGGTAAGAAGAACCTGCCTGAGGTAATAAAAATGACTAATTCATTCTTTGGAAAAAATTGTGAGGTCATCGAAGTAAACAACAATCATATTACCCAATAATCCTTTGAAAGCAATGGCCATGGCATGTTGGAAGGTGTTCCTGACATTAATCAAGCCAAAAGGCATCTTGTTATATGCATATGTTCCCCAACGAGTAGTGAAGGTGATTTTGTGACTATCAGAAGGCTTGAGGGCTATTTTATTGTAACCTGAGAAACCATCTAAAACGGACATCATTTGAAACCCGAAGACTTGTTGGAGGATCTCTTCCATTGGTGGGACAAGGTAGTTGTCTTTTAGGGATACCCTATTCAAATGTCGAAAGTCCCCACACAGACGAATATCACTGGTTTTATTCCTAACAAGAACCAAATTAGATACCCATTGTGAGTAACGGACATGGTATATGACCCCGGATGCTTCCATCTTGTCTAATTCAGCTTTAATTGTTTGTTCCAAAGCAGGGTTGTTCTTTCTTTGTCTCTGCCTGTAAGGTTTCGAATCAGGGATTATGGGTATGGCATGGACTATCTACTACATATCGAAAACCTTGAGGTCTTCGTAGGACCAAGCAAAAACATCCTTGAACTCTGTCAAGAGTTCTGTGAATTGAGTGATCTCAGAAGGGGAACATTGTGAGCCTATATAGACCAGTTTTGAATCTTTCTCAGTTCCTAGGTTAAGAGGGATGGCTTCTCGCACCTTCCTAATAGATTCGTTATCAATACTAGGTGCAGAAGTACTAGCATCATTGGAATCAAACATGGATTCCAATACGAACAAACTAGAGGGAACCTTATTTGTCTTCAATTGGATTATTTTCCCAGTTTCCTCTTCCAACTCATGGGTGATATGTAAATCTTCGAATTCCTCCTTGTTTTGAAGGAATCTATAGGTTTGTTCGTCGATATCAAAAACTTTCCAAGAGTCAACGTTATTAGGTAATGCAGGTCTATGTAAAATTTGGACCTTTATATCTTCGATAGACCTTACAAAATCCGAAGTGAAACAAGAACCATCCAAGGCCAAAGTATCATCTACGTGATTTGCGGCCCTAGGTACAACTTGAATGTTGAAAGATAAGAACCTCTCAATAAGTTCCTTAGCCCTTCGGTGGTATTGTTTGAGGCGTGGGTTACGAACTTCATATTTATCTCTAATTTGATTCACAGCCAATTCAGAATCCCGACTTACCAACAAATGGTGTATTCCTAAGTCTAAGGCCTTTTGGAGGCCTTGAACTAAGGCTTCATATTCAGCCATGTTATTCGTGTTAGGTAATTCTAACCGAAAAGAGAAAGGGATTGCCTTCCACTTGGGATCACAAGCACCATCAAAATCCATACTCCACACCATTTATTCCAACTCGGAAGGAGGGACATGTGCATCTTCCTCAGATAACACAGTGTATGTACCCATCCCTGTATCTTGAAAAGACACATATTTTGTATTGTAGGCAACATGTACAACCTATTCTCGGTATTTTGGTTCCCTCCTAATGACAACTTCAACACCCTTATGAGGAAAGGTGAAGTGGGTTCCCTCCATGAAGTAACGACCCTTTTTTACTTTGGTTGACCACTCCCTACCTAAAAGCATGCCATATGCTTCAAGTATATCTGCTATGATTACATTTATGAGCATGCTCACCTCCGGAGCTTGGTCATAAGTAATGGATAAGTCCTTGATGTAACTAATGGTTTCTACAGTGCTTGAATCCAAAGATAACAGATCTTTACATGGGCCTGTGCATTCAAGACCCAATATCCTCATGACTCAAAGGGGCGTGGCATTGTACCTTGCTCTTGTGTCAGCGACACAATTATGGAGCACAAAATCAGAAATCAAGACTGAGATATAGAAAGGAGGAACCCTAGTGTCTAAATCAATAACATCGTATGCTTCCTTAGGTTGGGAAGAGGACTCTTTGGAAAGAGGAACTCTTTGTTCCATTCATGGAGTAGGAGGTGCTTGTAGAACACGTGAAAGGTTTTCAAACTAAGCGAGTGTTCTAAGAGCATATAGTAATGTCACGTGGGCGGGAACCTTCGCTATATCTTCAACGACGTTGTAAGGTACCGGTGTTGGAAAGTAGGGTGGTGGATTATAGGAAAATTTTCCTTGTTTGGAGTCCACAGAACCCTATTCCTTGGAGGGGAGGGTAATCTACCATTCCCGGGAAGTTTTCCTTTTTCATTGTCCTTGGGATCGGTTTTGGTCCCTTCCATTCTATGCGGAGTGGTTTTAGGGGCCTGACTCCTAGTTTCTACAACAAAGCTTCCAAAAGCAAGAGGATCATCATCGCAGGGAATAGAGTCTTCAATGTTAACTTGGTCATTTTGGGAAGTGGAAGCAAGCTTGTTTTTTACTAGAGGTAGAGGGGCTTTGTTGTTTTTATACAATTCCATGTGACGTGTATATGAGTAACAATACTCAGGATAATGGAAATCTTGGCAAAAGTGACACCAGTCCACTTCAGTAGCATGTTACCTAGGAGGAGGAGTAGGAGGGAAAGGAGGTCTTGGCCTCGTAGGAGCATAAAACTACAAGTCATTCACCTTTCGATTAAGGGAAAGTATTTGGTTGTTCATGTTCATTAACAACTTAAGTGTTTCTGAACTTTCCCTTTCTTCAATCCTCAAAGTTTGGGTAGGTGAGGGTTCATACCGAGGACCCTTGTTTCGAGGTACCTCATTCCTAGGCCTCCCATTAAAATAAGGTTGCGCTAAAGGTGAGGGAATCATACTAGATTCCTCCATGTTTATCTCAATTTCCAGGGCACTAGCCTTGACTGCATTTAAAGTTAGTATTGATTTATCTTTCAATATATACTTTACGTTCAGATTCATAGCGGTCATGTAATAATGGAACAAATTGTTCCGAGATGGTTGGGAAACAGTTGGGATCCTATTCAAGGCCGTGGTAAAGTGTTGATTAAAATTTTGAATTTTCTCCCCCTCATGGATGGAGATGGTTGTGAAATCCCTGAGTAGGGAAGCCACATCATCCGCCCCTTGGAAATGTTTTTTGAATTCTTGGATCATAGTGTCCCAATCTGGGATACTATCATTGGGAAGCAAGTGATACCATCTCATTGCTTCACCCTCAAAGGTTCTTACAAAAATTCTAATGACGACATCGAGAATTGTTGTCCATAAGCACTAATGCATCATAGAAGTTTTGTATATGTTCTTCGACACTCAATGTACCAATGCCATTCAACTCAGGAAGATTGTTTGGGGCATCCGCAGGTATGTCATGAAGAGGTCTAGTCAACCTCAAAGGGGCCTCGGGTTGCCATGACATTGCCATTGGAACGACTATGGGAGGAACAACAACAGTTGTTGGAACAACAAGAGGAACAACCTAAGGATTAGTAACTGTTGTTGGATTGACTAAAGCTTGCTTTAGTAAGGGTCTTTGAATAGGACAAGAGGAAGAGGGTAACTAAGCTCACACTGCAGGGGTAACGAGTTTCCCTAGTTTCCCAAGTGTATGTGTCTCACTACTTATTTTCTTTCGCGAACTCTGACTTCTTGTATAACAATATTACCAACTTAACGAGAACTATGTCGAATTCTCATTTTTTCAAGGGTCACATTTTTTCCTTGTTTTTAAAAATGGTGCTACTGGTAGCAGCCCCCTCCTTTTTTAGGTGGTATTTTGATATTTGAAATTTTCGGGTCCATAATATTTCCACAATATTTTTTTTTAATACTTATTTTTCATCTATTTTCAATTTTTTTTAATTTTATTTTTTTCCAATGGTGTTTTTAGTCATTTTTCCATACTTCTTTCAATCTTAAAAATATTTTTTACCATTTACTTTTTTGAAATTAAGATTTTTCATATAATTGTGTCTCCTTAATTTATAGTTATGTACTTTTAAAATATAGTGGAAAACATCATTTTTAGCAAATTGTTTACCTTTACTTCAATACATAAAAAATAATTGTAATTAATTAACACTATTTTTTAACATTTAACAAAAATATATAATTTTATAAATTAAAAACTGAAAATAACTAAGGAAAAAAATAACAATTGAAATTAATAAAAAAAAATAAAAAAATTTAAAAGAAAATTTATATTAAAAAAATAAACTTAAAAAACTAAAGAGCAAAAAAACAAAAAAAATTAAAATTATATGATGATGATGATGATTAACGTCCACTAAGACCTAATTGGTCTATCAGACCTTAAGAGGGTTAGTGATTACTTGTGATTCTTTAGAATTCTGTTTCTGTGCTCGAAAAGCATTAAGAGAAGCTTTCCAAGATCACCATACTTTTGTTGACTTAAGAGGTTAGGAAGGTTGGTAGTGTGATCAATATTTTGAAAATGAGATCTAATATGGGTATAGAAGTTGGACAATCTAAGAAAGTGTTTTTCATCTTCAACCTTCTTAGTGTCTGAGTGACACACTCTTTCATCCCATGGCGTTTTAGGAATTGACCAATGTATTTCACTATGGACTCATGAGAATTTGTTCTTGTCTTAACAATGCTTATTTTTCTTTACACTTGGCAACAGGATAGATAATTTTGATCTTCTAGATAGGGTTGATTACATCTTTATAATACCTTAATTTTCTTTTTCATATCTTTATCACACCACATTTTTTCCTTAAATTTTGATTTGATGTTTTTAATAGTATCTTTATTAAAATGGACTCTTCCATGATTCCCCAATAGTTTAGCAAGATCGGGCATCTTTATGCAGCCTTCGCTTGAGTTGAGAGTGGTTATGACTTGATTTGGAAGCTAATTTTTAGGTAGCCTCTTGTCTTCCATGTTGTTTAACTTGTTCTTATACATTAGGTATCTAGTCACAAGCCATGCTCTCAATGGGGGAAATTTGTTTCTATAGGGAGGATGGGATAGATGCCATCCTCGCTTGAGTCGATGGTGGTTATGACTTGATTTGGAAGCAATTTTAGGTAGCCTCTTATCTTCCATGTTGTTTAACTTGTTCTTATACATTAGGTATTTAGTCATATTCATGCTCTCAATGGGGGAGAGACTTGTTTCTACGAGGAGGATGGGATAGGGTGTATTTCCTTTAATTTTGAGATTATAGGTTATAAAATTCTTTTGTCTTTGCTCTATCTTTGTCCAGGATTCACGAAAGATACTACAGCCCCAGACTTCACATCCATAAAGAATAACAGGTGTAACAAGAGTCTCAAAGAGGAGTTTATTCTTATCCCAACTCCAAAGTTCCACTGAATTACAATTGTTTTCAAGCCCATAATAAGCTTTCCATCCCCCAATAATCCTTTTCTCAATGCTATAATTCCAATTAAGCTTGTGGTGAATATCAATTCCAAGATATTTGTATGAAGTCACTTCCTCCAAGTAGTTTTTGTCATATACCAAGGTATCATAAGGGATCTTATTGGATTTAATAATCATGACCTTAGTCTTATCAGTATTAATAGTCATACCCATATTGAAGCAAAAATCCTTGAGGATTCTTAGTTGGTTTTCAAGATCATGGAGACTCCTTGCCATAAGAACGATATCATTAGCATAAAGAAGAAGATTGATGACTATACCAGTGAGAGTAGGGCCGACACAACTTGTTTTTTCCAAGCATTCTTCTAATTTATCAATGTATATGCCAAAAAGGGTAGGGGACAAGGGACAACCTTGTTTGACTCCAATATTGTAATTAATCTCTTTTGACCAACCCTCGGTGTTTTTAAACTTAGCAATAACGTTCTCATACATCCTTATTGCAGCAACCCTCAACTTGAGAGGCACTTTTATCTCTTCCAACCTATTCCAAAGGTTTTTCCTAGGAACCATGTCAAAATATTTTCTAAAGTCAACAAAACAACAAAAAGATTGGTTTTAGTATTGAAGAACTCCTCTGCAATGATCCTAAAGGTAACAAGATGGTCCACAGTTGAATGATATCTCCTAAACCTGGCCTGGCCTTTAGCTCTTTTACGATGACTTTCTAGCCAAATGTTAATCTTCTTTTCCAAAATAATTCCATAAAGCTTGGCTAAAATCAGGCTAATCATAATGGTCCTATAATTAGAGGGAATGTTTTTATCCCCATTTTCAAAAATAGGAACAATGAGGCTTTGCATCTAAGGTTTAGGGAAGCCCTGCTTGACTACTAAATTGAAGAGCTTGTGTATGTGAGGGATAAGGATTGGCCCTCCGATTTTAAAATTTTCATCTTAGTAGCCGTCAATGTCCTTAGCTTTCCCATTTGCGAGCCGCTTAACCCCGAACTCTATGTCATCTAAAGAAAAAACTTATTCCTTTGTAGGGACAATAGGAATGGTGTCCATGGAATTAAGGAACTCGTAAAGAATTTTAAGGTAGGAATTCCAGTCCATTAAGGGAATCCTATTATTTTCTTTAGTATTGCGTCTTAGAATTTGGCTCCAGAACTTCTTAGGATCCAACTTGTATAGTTTTGAAAGTTGCTCTTGCCTTTTATTGATATAGTATCTTTTTTTCCTTTTAATTAGGGCTTTGTACGTATTGATCTTATCGAGTTTTAAGGGCTCATTAGAAGCATCCCTAATAGATTTCCTAGCAATTTTGCATTCTTTATCATACCAAGGGTTGGTTGTTCTATTATTCTTTTAATGGGACACCTCGAAAGAGAACTTGTTAATGGAAGTGGAAAGGGTAGTTGTAAAATTATGATAGAGTTCTTCAATGTTGTCCTTATAAGTTAGGAGTTTTAATTTACTATTTAAATCATTTAAGAAAATGTCAACTTTACTTTTTTCAAAGCGCAAATTCCTTTGATTATCAAAATTCTCTTCAATGGTGCTCTTATGCATGGAAAATTTTAGAGTTAGGGTTAAAGGTTTATGATCATAGTCAGGCTCATGGTCATTTAAAAGGTCAAAAATTGTTATTTGGTTGGAAACAGGGATATCAAATATCACATAATCTACAACACTACTACCTAGCCCATGAATACAGGTCATTTGGTTGGAGTTTGGCCACTTCATTACTCCATTGCAAATTATAAGGTCTTGAGAGCTGCAGAGCTTGACCAACTCAGTACCAAACAAATTCTCAATTAGGCCTTCATAGCTTCTTTTGTAGCTATTAGATAAAACAAGGTCCTCATCTAGCCATAAAGGAT
>SNQJ01S0036869.1:0-38104 GCA_010110895.2 Picea sitchensis
GCATTCGGTCTGGGATCAGGTCAAGGGAGGTCACAAAACATGTACAATCCATCCTTTGAGTGAAGAAAACCTTCAACGATAATCAAATTTACATTCTTCAAATCCTTAATGAATAATCAATCTGGCCAAACCTCAACAATCTTACATGTTTGTGTCTATTGAGAAACCAACAAAAAAATTGCACTTAGATTGGGCACATATTAGACGTAATTTTTTTTACCATGTTGATAGGGAACATCACCATGACCCATAATTTCTATAGAGAAATCATCAACTGCATAGATCTTTCACTCAACATCTTTATTCAGGGAAGAGAACATAGAAACATCTTTGGCTATATTATGAGTGCACCCAGAATCAACTGCCCACTCATTCTACGAGGTATAAGTAAGTAACGCTTGAGATGTTTTGAATTGGAAAGTGAAATTGTTAGTTGGTTGACACACAACTGACACATCTCCTTCAATACGCTTAACCTTATCTTCTAAGTCATCCCTCTTCTTCCAACAAGTTTTCTCCACATGTCCAATATTTCCACAGTACATACATGTTTTCTCCTTTCAATTCTTCTAGTTGGATGCCATATCGGAAGTCTTCACTTTAGTTTTCTAGTCGAGACATTCTTTTTTTCATATAGGAGCATCATAACATCCTCTTTCCTTATAATTCATCTTGTTGTTTCCCTTGATCAAGCGAGCTTGATGTTTACTACCAATCTTACCTTCATCAAGCAACTTGCGTTGATCACTAGTCAGTAATCCACACAAAGTATCAAAGGTATAGTCCTTACCATCTTCTTTGTGTGCCTACCAATTTTTTTGGAACATGGAACATAACACGTCGAAGGGTGTTCTCAGATTCATCAGGACTAGCTCAATGAATTGTCCATATTTCTTCTAAAAATTCTTCCCACATTCACCCAATTTTAACCGCAGATATTTAACACGTGCCAAATAGTCCTCAATCTTTTTAAAGAAATGCAGATCAATAGAGATCACCTCTTTGTACAACTGCATAACTTGACTTTCATCGAATTTGTTGAACAAAGACTTCAACTTCTTCCATCGAATTTATATGAAAGTGAATCTCCTGAGAAATATAGGTCGTGATGACCCTAACAACCTCATATTTCTTCTCGTCGACAACAAACTTCACTTCGTCATCCTTTGGATCTGGAATTGTGGCCTTCATATACTGATAGAGCCCTTTGCTCTTCAACAAAGTATCCATATATGGTGCCCAAATAACATAATTGAGTCCATTCAAAACAAAAAGATCAATATTAGAATCCATCTTCAATATCTTACAGATCTAATGATCTGAATAGGTTACAATAAAAAAATTAATAGCCCATAGTCAATCACTATAATATCCTACTCAACAATATTTGTGGACAACAAGCGAGGTCAAAACTAGTCGCTCTGATACCATGTTGGGGATTGGGCGTAACATTGAATGGAACAATAATATAATCTACATAAGAAACAAAGAGTAATAAACTTCAAAGAAGATTGGTGGTGTCTAAAGACACCATTTCAACACTTAAGAACAACACATTGTGATCAGAAGATCTAACCAATTTCCTTGAAATTGAGAATATCTTGTCCACATAAAACCATCAGTAGTTGGAACAGATCCCGACAAATATGTGTTGTTGCGTTAGTTAGTCGACTTACCAAGTCGACCCGATCATCTATTCATCCAACATGTAATCGAATGCTTGGCTGGGCGATCCATCAACTGAATGTCTCTGACAACAAGTCAATTATCCGAACGAATTTCGATTTTACCACTCGACCAATTGTCTCTAGTAAATGTGGGATGAATCATCATAACCTAAGGTTCCAAAAATTGGAACATGACAAGAGGGAAATGGTTTAGAAATTTCAATAGAGGGAATTTCATGTAGGTTTGGTTCAAGAGAAATAATATATGTTAGGGTACATTGACATACAACCACTTTATTCATGGTGGATTGGGTAATAACGATTTAATTGGCCCTAGGTTTAGAGGTAGGTCCATGTACATGTCGTGGTCTAGAAATGGGGTAATGGGGGCAAGTCCTCGTGACAAATATTCAAGTACATGGAATATTTTAGAAAGAAACATGCTTTGGGTCATTTTCCAAATTATGGCCATCAATTTATGTGGAAGAAACACCTCGATATCAACCAAGACATAAGTTATTAGCCACGTGGAAAGTTTAGATTGTTTAAAGTTCTATGCTTCAAGTTGGACATCATGGTGGGCTTGATGTTGGACACAAGGATGACCTCTTGAGAAGTTGAGGTAAAGTATTAGGGATCAACACCTTAGTGATGTGTTGATTTATGGACATTAAGGATGATGTAGCCATCTAATTGATTGACCATGTCATGGATACTAACATATGGATCATCCTTGGTTGATAAGTAAAATTCTAAGGTATTAACTACTTCAGAAAGTGGATTGGAAGTGGGTTGAGGAGGTAGATTAGGAGCTCTTTCACCTAATAGAGAGGTCAAGAGAGAAATTTTCTCCATGAGGGAGTATGAGCGAAAAATAAGGTCCCTTTTCTTTGAAAAAGGAAAGGGATTGTGGGAATTTCCTATTGGAGTGTCAAAAATGTAGATACGAAAGTTCCATAAGGAAGGAAATATGACACAAACTTGGAAGAAAAAGTTAGGATGACTATATTTCAGCTAAGCGGCCACACCTACTTTTAGGTAACACCTAGAGAGTATGGATAACATGCTACCAAAAGTCTTATCCAAGCATGAAATACTAGACTTGGTAGGATTTGGAGTTCCCACACAATTTTGGAATGAAGTTAGGGAAACTAGAAAGGGGAAAGGGTAGGTAAACTATGTGTATTAGGAATAAGATAATTAATTAAAGTGGAAAAACATTAAAGAGATGTGATGGAAAGAAGATGGTGTTTATTGACCTCTTTTTCCTTTGTGTTATCTACTTGGCCTATTAAACTATGGGAAGATTTGAAAGTAAAATGAAAATAATATAAATTAATGTCTTTATTGAGGAAAATAATAAAATCACAATCATTAAATTAATTACCCCTTTACTCTTGGTTTCCAATAAAAAATACGGGGTGATAAAGAGACGAGGAGTTGGTTTTCCACCTAGGTGGATGAAAACCCTTAAGTAGGTTTGATCTAAGATAATATATGCTACTTGAATATGAAAGGTACACAAATAAAAATAAAATAAAGGGTGGGTTAAAACCTCATTTCTTACATAGCCCAAGGAGTTAACTAAACTATTTGTCATCGCGGTTACTATTTATTTAGCTAGTTTTGTGCCAGCGAGTGCTCAATTTGACTTCCCTTGGGTTAAGCACACTATTCTACGTTGATGAGTTTCGTAGGGATGTCATCCACAAATGTGGGAAAAAATCCCTTAGGTTTCCCCAGAAGGTTTTCCTTGGAAAAAAAGAACCCCATTTCTTACTTGTAATCACTATCATCCTACAAGAGAAAAAAGGGGTCTCATGATCTCCATGTATGCATACTAAATTGAAAGAAAATATTAAAATGAAATAAATCTATATTTAAACTAAATGTAGCTAAGTATTAAATGACATGTCACCTTGGTATGAAGGTATCCTTGATGTGCACACGTTTTGTTGAAACCTCTTTCTAGATGGGAAATAATTAAGAGTCCAACACCGTGGGGAACGAATGTATAGAAGCCACTAAGAGATAAACCCTTTAATCCAAAACCAAAGAGAGAAGACAAAAAACAATAAAGAGAGAGATACCATAGCAACATAAGAGTTTTGTAGAGGTGGATCAATGATGGAGAAAGATAATCCAAGTAAATCCAAGAGTGCTTTGATAGTGCACAAGATCCAATATATCAACCTAGAAGAATGTAGTAGTAGAGAGAATTCAAAACCAATAGAAAGGAGAAGAGTAGCATATGCATATGTAAGTGAGCACTAGGATGATTTAACTAGTCATTTAAAAACATTTGAAGGTCATTCTATGTATATTCTGATCAAATTCAGGGTTTTAACTACCACATCAAAGGTATCTAGAGAAAATTATAGGTAGCACCAAAAAATAGGGGCCTTTGTATCGTAGGTATGTGTAAGTAATAGGTTGTAACGTACAATATGATCAAATCAAGATATGGTTTACAAGATGAAGTTTGTAACATGTATTGAAACCATCCAAGTGAGATTAATGAATTAAAATCAACATATGTGATTCACACTTAGGTACTCACATGCAACTATCCACTAATAGGTTCATTATGTGATTCACTCATGTGTTGCATTCATACATGACCTCGCCATAGGTTATCATTAACAAGATCCTAATGTCATAATTAATCTAGTGGTTTTCCTTCTTCTTTTGGTTTATTCATCGTAGGGAATATTCATTGGCTTAGGTCCACTCATACCTTATATATTTCAACCCTACAACCTCAAGTAAGTTTCCATCACAACTAGGGAAAAAGAGGTTTCTTAGTTTGGCCCTAAAATAGAGTGGAAACTACACTCTCCTCTTTCCCCTCTTAGTAGTGTGTGACTATTCTTGGGTGGTCTTCATCTCTACCCTCATTCTGCATGTGGTAACATGAATCCATTTGTTCACTACTTTATGGTGACTCAACCAAGGAGCTTTGTCAACCATTTCCTCTCTTGATCAAAGGCTCCCTCTTATTTGTTTCCTTCATCCACTACTCCCACTATAAAGGGTATTTTATCTTTCCATTCCAAGAGAGAGAATACCCCCCTTCTCCCCCCTCTCTCTCTATCTCTTTTCTCAATTAATCCATGAAGTATCTATCTCTTTGTGCATTTATCTTTATATGATGAAGGTTTTCTAGATTAACACCATTGAAATGGAAAGTTATGTTCTTTCTCATGATCCCTATTCCCAACCTTATCATTTGGTTGACTTATTAGGACCAAACCTTACTTCCATTGAGGTCTCAACTATTCAAAAATTTATGGCCACTTGTGGCCTCCTATACCCCTATATCAAGGTGATTATCATCCCCCTATTGAGGAAGAAAGGGGAGAATCCCCTTTCACCTTAGAAATGGGAGATACTTATCACTTCCCACATAAGGACTTATTCCTCTTAGATGAGCCTATCTTCCTCCCTTCTAGGAATCCATTTGATGATGGATATGTTCCCTTCCCTTATTTCTCCTGATTCATATCTTATCCCACCAACCAAGCTCTTAGATAGTCTTGTTTTCCTCATTCAACCACACTCTTATCATTGGACCCCTTAAGCATATGTGCTTCTTATGAATATAATTTGTGGAATTGAATTGTTATATTATAGTTTTTGAAACTCCCAACATTTCGAGTGGACGCTCATGTTTGAAAACACAATTATTCCAATGGAGGATGAACACCTTCAATAACCACTCACACAACCAAATAAAAGATAAACACACCAATGTTTTTACATGGTAAACCCCTGTGGGGAAAAATCCATGACCCTAGCCAACGCGACCACTTGGAACAATTTATTAATGCAAAAGAAAAATATTATGGAGATATTTACAAGAGAGTTTCTCACAATAAATCATCAAAAAATGACCATCCGTGCTCTTTAAATAGAGACCATGGACCAATCGGGTGTTAATCCACAGATCAATGTATCCATTAAGATCGAGGAGAATATGAACTGTCATATCACTCTATGTTGGGAAAATACCGTGACCGTCAGATTAACTAACTACAAATGCATACTAATGTATACTAAATAAACACACTTTTACCTAACTGCGCATTAGACCAAGTTGATATTAACTAACTCCTAGTGTCTAAATATCCTAACATCCCCCCTTAAGAACAACTTGGGATAGGATTAAATGATTTACAAAGGAGACACAATTGGATAAGGAAGGAGGCATTAGAGCCTATCCCCCATTAATAAAAACTTGGGTAGGATTGAAGGATTTACAAAGGTGACACGATAGGAGAAGGAAGGAGGAATTGGAGCCTATCCCCCCTTAATGACAACTTCCTGAACTCCTAACATAGATTGAATTTTGGAAAACTTTGTTTCTGTAAGAGACTTTGTGAATATGTTAGCAACTTGATATTTTGTAGGGAAAAAGAGCACTTCAATAAATTGATCATGAATGAGATTTTAAATGAAGTGCATGTGTATCTTGATGTGTTTTTTGTGATGATTTTGAACTGGGTATTTGGCGAGCTTGATGGCACTATGATTATCGCACCAGAGGGTTGTCAGATGTTGCTACTAGAATCCAAACTCTGAAAGGATCTATCAAATCCAAAAGGCTTCTTGAATTGCATTAACTGTTGCTTGGTACTCTACTTCCGCTGAAGAAATATAAATATAATGTTTCTTATAGACCCAAGTGACAGGTCCTAAACCAAGGCTGAAAACATAACCTGCAGTAGAATTTTGATCATGAGGGTCACCAACCCAATCTGAATCAGTGAAAATAACCAATAAAGGAGTCCCCTCTAAGCTATAATGTATCCTAAATTGAACTGTACCTCAGACATATCAAAGTATTCTTTTACTTTATTTCCAAAGAATTTCATGGGGTGTTTGCATATACCGAGAAACAATGCCAACGACAAAGGAAATATATTGATGGGTGGGAGTCAAATATAAGAGGTTACCAACTAACTAATGGTACCAAGTGGCATCAACTTTGAGATAAGTATAGGTGGAAACAAGTTTGATTCTAGGTTGGAAGGGAGAAGGGGATGATTTAGAATCTTCCATGTGAAAGCGACGAAGGTCACAAGCATACTTAGACTAGGAAAGAAAAATTCCTTCCTTGGTTTGCAAAACTTGGAGGCCAAGGAAATAGTGCAAATATCCTAAGTTGATCATTTCAAATTTATTCTTAAGGCTGGTTTTCACATGGTTTAAAAGTTTAGGGTCACTACCAGTGAGGATAAGGTCATCAACATAAAGATGAAGTATTGTGAGATGGATTCCTACTTTATTGGTATAGACATTAGGGTCAGAAGGACATCTAGAAAAGTTGGTATCAAGAAGAAAGTTGTCCATTTTGGCATACCAAGATCGAGGATCTTGATTAAGACCATAAAGAGATTTGTTAAGGTGACAAACAAGGTTGGAGACATTCTGGACATTGCCAGGAGGTTGTTCCATGTATAATTCTTCTTGCAAATCCCCATACAAGAAATCATATTTAACATCCATCTAATGGACCTCCCATTTATGTGCGGAAACAAGGGAAAGAACAAGGCAGATGGAATTCATTTTTTCTACAGGGGAAATTGTTTCATTATAGTCAATTCCTTCAACTTGAGAGAACCCTTTGGAAACTAACTGGGCCTTGTATCTTTCAACACTTTCATCTGATGCATACTTAGTTCTGTACACCCATTTACACCTGACAAGTTTTCTTCCTTTAGAAAGAGGTACAAGATCCAAAGTATCATTTTCCTTTAAAGAACAATACTCTTCATTCATTGTTGGAACTGTGAATGTGTCCGACGTTGATTTGAAGGATCACTGGAAATATCACCAACTGCTTCTCATGTTGAACGAACCCATCTAGGAAGTAGTGGTGCTGGTGCAAGTTCATGTTCAATGAAATCATCTGGAGGAATGTGAGAAGGTAGAGGTGGATTTTCATCCTCACTATCATCATACGAAGAAGAAGAAACCAAAATAGGAACAGAAGATGGCACAAACGTCGAAGATGTCTCACAGGTTGAAGAGGGCACATACATCGAATTAGGCTTGCAGGCCAAGATATTTTCATCAAATTTAACATCTCTTATAATAATAGCTTCATTTGAATGAGGTTGAAGAAGTCTATAACCTTTGACATCTTCCAAATAACCAACAAAAATAAACTTCTCACTTTTAGGTTGTAAAGATTTCCTTTTCTCATCAAGAATGTGAGCCCATACTGCACTGCCAAATACACGAAAGTGGATTACATATGGATTAATTTTATTCCATGCTTCTACCTGTGTTATATTTTTAAGAGAATTTTTGGGAGTGTGATTGACTATGTAATTTGCACAATTAATGGCTTCCGCCCAATAATTAAAACTTAATCCCTTAGATTCAATCATGCAATTAGCCATTCATTTAAGTGTGTGATTCTTTCTCTCAACAATGCCATTTTGTTGTGGTGTATATGGAACAATGTGTTGCTTTTGGATGTCTTGTGTAGTGTAGTTATTTGTAAATTTATTGTTCACATATTCACCTCCATTATCTGTTCTTAACCTTTGAAGTTTATGTCCATATTGCTTTTCTACAAGGGCCTTGTAGACCAAAAACTTGTCAAAAACTTTGATCTTAAGTTTTAAGAAGTAAACCCAAGTTATTTTGAAAAAGTCATCAATGAAAGTTACTAAACACTTGCACCCAAAAAATAAGGAAAGGAAAGAGGACCACACATGTCACTGTGAACAAAGTGCAAAGGGGTTGAGGCATGCCAAGAAGCACGTTTTTCAAAACTGCCCCGATGAAGTTTGTGGAGAACACAACTGGAAAAAACACCATCTTTGCAGGAAAAAAGAGGAAGACCAATCACCATATGTTGATTACAAATTTGAAGCAATGAGCGATAGTTTAGATGACCAAACCTCTCATTCCAAATTTTTCTCAAGTCATCTCTACGAGAAACAAAAACCGATGGAAAATATGATGACCCAAAGTTGTCAAACTTGTACAACCTAGTAATACCATCAACAATTCAAGTTGCAAGAATGTGCTTAGGATATTTTAGATCCTTGATTACAACTTGGTGAGGTTAAATCTACATTTTTACCTTCACCTGAATGAGTGATTTGATACATTGATAGAACGTTGCAGGAAATACTTGGAACACATAATGCATCATTGAAATGACCATTATCTACCTGAATTGTTCCAGACCCTACAACACTAAGAGATCTATCATCACCAACAAATATTTTCTTAGTGTTACATTCATTTAGAGCATAAAGTATGTATTCATCCTTATCCATATGATACAATGCTCTAGAATCAATAAGTAACTCAACAGAAGAAGAAGTTGCATTGAAGGAGAAACCATAAGAAAAAAGTGCATGTCCATGAGAAGAAGAATAATAAGAAGAATCAATATTTGTGTTGTTCTTATTCATCACTAATTCAAAGTATTCCATCTTCTTAAACCATTTGGACTCCACATGACCATATTTCACACAAAAGTTGCAATGTTTTTCAGTCTACTTGTTTTTAGATTTTTCTCTTTGGTCACCATTAGGAGCAGAAGATGGTGGAGAGGGTTTGGGACACTTGTTTTTCTTGTTGTTGTGGCAAGGATGTTGCTTCTTGGGAGTCTTGTATTTATCTTTCTTCTGAACTACTAAGGCTTTGTTGGAGGTACCTGCAATGTTGATCACTCCAAGTTGTAGAAGCTTATCTTGATCTCTATTCAAAGCATCACAAAAGGACTCAAGAGTGGGTTTTTGATAAGAAGTCCCTAGAGCTTCTATGGTGGCATAGAATGTAGATAAAAACATTGAATATGCACTACCAAGCTTAGCAAGAATAATATATATGAAATGCTCATCATCCAAATCTATTTTACACTCTTTACATAAAATTCACAATGTTTTGAAATTAGATAAATAGTCTTCGATGCAAGGAAATAAATTGGACTTAAAGTCATCATCTGATTTTCTATCAAGTGGGATCAAATAATATTGTGCTTACCAAACATAGATTCAAGCTTTTTCAAAGCTTTATCTGAGCCTTCAATTCCTTGAAGGTGAAACCTTAAATCATGAGAGATGAACATGTCGATTAGTCCACGTGCTTTGTCATTCCTATCAACCCATTTAGAATACTTTTCATCATCAGTGGGTTGTTGTTATTCTCCCAAGGTAATACGGTACAATCCTTTACTTCTTAATACATCCTCCATATGGGATTTCCATGAGAACTAGTTGGTACCGATAAGCAAATGATCAATGGGAGAAGTCATATTAACTATGCTGAGAATATGGATTTAAAATTTGAAACTAATGGTCTGGATGAAATTCTCTTGGGAAAATAGGTTTAAAAAAAATGGCATTGAAAACGGACTTCGGATGTGAAATTTATGCCCTTTTGAAAAAATGCATAAATAGTAACCAAAGAGCCACATGGAAAGTAGAAGTTGGTCCATGTGGTGATACCCCTCCTTCTAATAACCTCACTTTTACAAATAAGTTTCTTATGAAGTGACCCACTTTTACATTGAAATTACTTTATAAATGAAAGTTGCATGCAAAATAAATAACTTAATAAAATATTAAAGCTACTTATAGTGATTCACTTTTATAATTTAAGTGTAATACACTTTACAATGGATGCATGAACTTAAAAAAAAGTAACAAAAGAGAGACTTGAATTGAAAACCTCTTACATAATAAAGCAAATTTTAACCAAGTGAGCTAGAGAAAAATGCATTATACTATTAAGAAGGAGGATTGGGGTGTTGTTGTTGTTTTCGTTGTGGAAGACGACCTTGAAGAGCGTGCTCATAAAAACATTTTTTCACACAAGATTTTTTTTTTCTTATCGACAAAAACAAGGGTTAGATCTCGGTTAGCTTCCCTGAAAAATGAAAAATTTTCCTCTATTTCTGATTTACCGAGATCGCACAGAACGCACAACAAAGAGCATACCCAGTCAAGAAAACACTTTCCGCTCTATTTCTGATTTGTCGAGATTGAACATAGTAGAGGGAAAAGAGAATACACAAATTGAAAAGAGTAGCAACCTGAAAATAAAAAACAAAAAACTGAAATATTATCTTTGTAAAATTTAAAAGGGCGTATTCAAGCTTTATACCTCCAGAGCTAATTGAAATGGTCATATTTTGGGAAAACATAAACCTTTTTTAGTGAAACAAAAGGTGTCCCTAATTGAAAAGAGTGATCCAAACGCAATGGAATAGCCATCTCAGCCCAAAAATACATTGAAATGGAAGAAACCATATATAAAACAACATGGTTTCAATATCTCGATCTCTAACATGAGCGGGTCTTCAAATGCACTCTGATACTGTTCGACAACATAGGTATTCCAAAAAAGGATGAACACCTTTAGCAACCACTCACACAATCAGATCAAATATCAACACGTTGATGTTTTGACGTGGTAAAATCCTTGTGGGGAAACATCCATGGCCCCAACTAGTGTGACCACTTGGAGAAATTTATTAATGCAAAAGAAAAATATTACAAATATATTTACGAGAGAGTTTCTCGCAATCGATCATCAACAAATGAACCTCCATGCTCTTTAAATAGAAATCATGGACCAATCACCATAGATCATTGTAACTGTTAAGATCGAGGAGAATATAAAATATTGGATCACTCTATGTCGGTAACTAATCCTAACCGTCGGATTACCTAACTACAAATGCATACTAATGCATAGTAAAGAAACACACTTTTACCTAATGACACAATAGACCAAGTTGATCTTAACTAAATACTAAGTGTATAAATATCCTAAAAACTCCACCCATGATCTACATGGATACTAGTGGCCACCCACCTGTTCCACTAATTCAAATCGGTTCCACATCTTGGTAGTTTTTCTACAGTTTTTCGGGTCCCAAAATTTCGGGGCCATTTTGAGGCCCTAAACAACATTTGTTTTTGGCACGACAACGCCCTATATGTAGTTGTAGGTAAATATTGGGTATTTCAGAATGTGTACTTATTTATACATTTCCAACGAGCTACCAAGTTCCCCAAATGAATATCATATGCAAAAGTTACGCCCCTGAGAAGTTGATGTATCAACTAACCACATCGGGGCCCACAAACCTTTTGGTGTTTCATATTTCATGGTTATGTTTTTGGATGTTTATNTTTCCAACGAGCTACCAAGTTCCCCAAATGAATATCATATGCAAAAGTTACGCCCCTGAGAAGTTGATGTATCAACTAACCACATCGGGGCCCACAAACCTTTTGGTGTTTCATATTTCATGGTTATGTTTTTGGATGTTTATGGTTTTATAATCGATGCTTTATGTTAAAAGGCCTTTTTAGCCTCTTTTTAATCAACTTCTTATGAATGAGCGTAACTGACACATCTCTTTCTTCAAGGATAAGCTACCACCATTCTAGCTATTTTGTGTGTTGTGCTTTTTATAGTATTTTGTATTCCATTCATTAATAGAATTCAATTTCAACTGTATTATTGTATTTATTGCAATATATTTGTGTTTTTCTTTGTTATATCTCTACCTTCATTTCATTCTCAACATAATTTGGATCAGTGGTATCACAACAATATTCTCTTTGTTGTTTCTTTGTGCATGTCCCCAACAAAGTTAGGCTATCATGAATTGGACCTTGAACTGGTTGAGCTTGAGAAAGAACACTCTCGCCTTCTCATGCAACCTACCATGGAAAAATAAAATATATACAACAGATTGGTACATATTAGCAAACTGTTTCTCGAGGAATCCCTAACACAACAAATGAACGAGATGATAGATAATTTCGCCTAGATCCTTCGACCACTGCCAATAACAACAAAGGAACCTTCAATCATTAGTCACTTCGGAGGTGCGACACCATTCAAGGTATAAGTTAACTTTGATATTCCTTTATTTGAAGGTCGTATAGACACCAATGCTTTAGAAAAATGGTTAGTCTACTAGAGGGTTATTTCTCTGTCCAAAAATTTTCCAACAATGAAAAAATCACCTTCGCTCTCCTTAAATCCCTTCTCCATGTTAGAGATTGGTGGGAAACTTACTGTGAGAAACATGTTAGAGATGAGTTTGCAATTTTTGGGCTATAAATGTTGATGTTTGTAGCATCAGACATGTATTTATGCAGAGGTCTAAGTGTCTAGACGTGTTTAAGTTGTCCAAATCCTTCTACCTTGAGACTTTACTTTAATTAAAAGAATTATTAAAGTAAATTGTTTTTATTAGTGAGTTGAGTTTTATTTATAGAAATGATTTAATTAGCATTAGTGAATCAAATAATAGCCATTGATCTCAAGTGAGGTGATAAGTAATCTCAATTGTCAATCACTTTGGATATTAGGGTTAGGTCATAACTCAATCTTATAAAAACAAGGCTAGGGTGAAGGAGTAAGACACTTACATGATGCATTGATACAAAGCAGAGAATGATTTTTTCTCGAAAGATTGGATCAAGAAGGAATGTGATTCAAAGAGATATTAGATAGATGGAGAATAAATTTCATCTAGAGATCAGGCCAGGGAGAAGACAAAACATAGGAAATCGCAAGTGGGTTTCAGCCAATTGGAGCTACAGTAGCAAGATTGCGCTGTATAGGGTTTCGTACAGTCTTTGAATGTGTGTATGTGGGTTTTAGTGGATAATAATGCATATACATAGGTTTTCTTAAGGAAAGGCATGTACATATTAGGAAATGTAAAAATACGAGGTCATACAACAGATCAGAAGTTCTTAGGGTTTGGAAGTACCATCTATAGTTTTTTGTATTTATCTATGAGCCATTTTCCTAGATACATGAACCCTTTTAAGATTTGAAGTTATTTGAATGATAATATTAGTTGATGGGAAGAATATATTTAAGTACTGTGTGTGAGATTTTGGTTTCCAGTATTTATTCCACTATCTTTATTTGATTTGAGTATTCCAACAAGTGTATGTTGTTTTGTGAGCCTCTAATTTGATTTACAACAAGGAAATCACTAGATAACAAGATACCTAGGTGTTAGAGTAAGGGGTTTTCAACATGGTATTAGAGAAGTCACTCTAAAAGGAAGAAAAATATTATATCCATAGCAATTGAGAGTAGGTCTATCATATCTGCAAGGAGATCTTAGCAGATCCATAACCAACAATCATAAATCAAGGGTTGGATTTCAGGGAAACAACAATACCGATGAATAACTAGGGTTTTGTAGTTGTACATAGTTGTACGTAGGTTGAAAAAGGAACAAACACATACATACACATGTTTATTTGGATAAAGTTGTGTATATGCAAGTTGCAGTAAGAAAATGTGCATACATATGCATGTTTTTGTAAGGAAAGTCACGTACATACGCAAGTTTCAATGGTGACGAGGGTGTACATGGTCGTACAAGTAAGAATAGGGTGAGTTTTAACAACATGTTATTTCCAGGGCGGTTTATCAGGTTTAAGAGATGGCATACACAAGTATGAGAATTGAAGACAGGTTGAATGGAGAATATAACTTCCTATCTTGTAAATAAAGAGTGACTTTGGCATTAAAGGAGTATGACCTTTGGGAGTTAGTGGACAAAGTAGTTGTTCCACCGACAAATGCGACAACTTTGACAGCTCACACGAATAAGGAGATCAAATTTGAGATGGTTATATTGGATTCAGTGAAGGATTATCTAATTCCTCACCTATCCGAGAAGAATATCACCAGGGAGATGTTTGATGCCCTATTAGGTTTATTCCAGAGCACTAACATGAATAGGAAGATGATATTGAGAAATAAACTCAGATTTGTGTAGATGTCTATATTTGAAAATGTTACCAGCTATTTCATGAGGATCACTTAGGGACATGATCAAATTGCAACCATAGAGGAGAAAATGGATGACGTAGAGCTCATGACTGTGGCATTGAACGATATTCCCAAGTCTTGGGAACCATTTTTCAAGGGAGTTTGTGCTCGAGAAAACCTCCCAGATTGGAAGAAGATTTGGGATGATTGGATCCAAGAAGAGACTCAGGAGGAGTCCAAAAGAACCAAGTAGGGAAATAATGATGAGAACTTGGCTCTTGTTAGTAAGACAAGGAAGGAAAAATGAAAGAGTTCCAACAAGAAGGGTAACAATGATGGAGGATCATCACAGCCAAGGAAGAAAAATAATGGACATTATGCATATTAGTGTCCAAATAATAACAATGGAAAAGGAAAGACGTGGACAACAACATCAACAGAGATGCGATAGATGAGTTTGTAGCGAAGTTTGAGAAGGATTTCTCAGTAGTTTCTTTCCTTTCTACTGACACAACCACTAGGAGTGCATGGTACTTGGACAATGGTTCATCTCGTGATATGAAAAAAAACATGACATATTTAGTAGTATGATGGAGAGGGAATTAGATGTTTATGTGGAGATTGGTGATGATTCCAAGTATGTAGTGAAGGGAGAGGGAACAATTTTGTTCCAACTTGAGTCAGGAGGTTAATTTGATGCCTAGGATGTGCTTTACATACCAAGACCAAAGAAGAAATTTCTCATAATATCATATTTGGAGGACACTAGTTTTTTCTTTACTTTTCAAAGAGGACAAGTACTCATAAATCCAGAGAAATCTATCCTGGACACAACAGTGGTCATTGAGGTTAGAGAGGCCACTTTATACAGGGTTTAGGGAAATCCTGTTCAGGATTTGGTACATGAAAGTGACAACCTATGTGAGATATGACATAGGAGTTTGGGACACCTACACTACATGGAATTACAGATTCTGACATGGATTGTTACAGGTCTTCTAGAGTTCAATATTGAACAACAGGGAGTATGTAGAGGGTGTGCACTTTGCAAGAATTCAAAGGTTTCTTTTCCTAGAAGAAAGAGTAGGTCCAAGGGGATATTGTGTCTCATACATTCAAATGTGAGTGAGTCGATGTCAATGGAATTAGTTCAAGGAGTTTCATTCTATGTGACGTTCATTGATTAATTTTATAGGAAAACTTGGATATTCTTTATGAATACCAAGGATGACGTATTTAGTCAGTTTCAGGAGTTCAGGGATCAGGTGGAAAACTAGACAAGAAAGAAGATCAAGGTATGGAGGTCATATTATGAGGGAGAGTACACCTCCAATGAATTCAAATATTTCTACAAGGAGGTGAGGATCAAGAGGGAGATGACAATATCATACAACCCTCAGTGGAATAGGGTTGCAGAGAGAAAGAATTGGCCCATCATTGGTTCTATCAGGGCTATGATACATGACCAAGAGTTGCCTATGTTTCTTTGGGAAAAGGAATGTAACACAATAGTGTATGTGCAGAACATGAATCCTCACAGGATATTGGGGGACAAGACTCTGGAGGAGGAATTATTAGGAGTGAAGCTAGTGATATGACATTTGAGGATATTTGGTGGTCCATTCTACATCCATGTGGCTATGGAGAAGAGGATGAAGTTGGAGCCTTCATGATAGAAGGGTATATTTGTGGGGTACAATGAGACCTCAAAGGATTACATGCTCTTCATACCAGCACAGAGGAAGACAATTGTGAGAAGAGATGTTAAGTTTGAGGATAACTTGGCATCTATGAGATCTCAAGAGTCATCAACAATGACAGAGTATGAGGATAAGTAGGCTCCAATGGATGAGAAACAATCAACAACTAAAAATTCAGGTGGGGAGGAGGATTTATCCCTTTCCAGTTCTATTAGGAGAACCATGTAGCTATTACTGACATTGAGGGATGTTGGTGAGGCTTCTAGGAGTGCAATAAAAGAGCGCAGGCCTCCGAAGAATTTTTTGAACTATATGGTGCTTATGAGTAGCATCATTTATGTTGAGCCTTTCAGTTTTGAGGAAGTAGAAAATCAACAGGATTGGAAGGATGCCATGGTAGAGGAGTACACCTCTATTATGAGGAATGATGTTTGGGACATAGTGCCAAGACTAGAGGGGAATTCAGTTGTTCATTCCAGATGGCTCTACAAGATCAAGCATGTTGCATATGGTAACATCTAGAATTTCAAGGGGAGGTTCTGTTGAGCACTCAACACACCCTAAAAAAAGTGTATGTCATTTTTTTAATTTTTGGGTACCACTTGATCTTTTGCACTGTCTGATTGCGCTTCAATATGAAACTACTGCACGTGCTTATCATTTCTATTTTCATGTTGAGTCATTTAAAGTTTACTTGAACATGTGAAATAATCTTAACTTTAAAAGGGACTAACATTTACTTAAGCAATCGATAGTCTAGAATTTTCCCCAACGCGCTTAGGAAATTCGGCATCGGGAAATATTAAAAGTAACGAAAATTGCTTGAGAAAACCAAAATAGCCAAATGCCAAATTTCATCGGTGTCAGCAGAAGGAGGCCTCTCGTCTCCATGAATAAGATTCACTAAATATATCGCCGAAGACCGATCCGTTTGGCATCGACAGAAGATTAAAATAATAAGAGTCACACGAAGTAAAGGTGATATCACCGATCGTTGAATTCCGAAATATTTTCAGCGTCGGGAATTTACAAAGACGATAACCCACGAAGAAAGCTACACACTAATTTTACTTTTGAACGCCGATCTGCGATGCTACCCCAACATCGGTAGTCACAATATCTATCTCTTTTAGCACATTCAACATGAACGAAGACCAAGTGCAATCCTTACCCACAAACCAAGTTCTGGATTTTATTGTTAATAACCCCTGAGTCAGTAACTCCACGTTAGCATCAATCGACATCAAAAGTTTTGAAAGGAAAATATCAATGAACTTACGAAGCAACTCAGAACAACGACAATTATAAAATCAAATAATTTATGAGAAGATTAGATAAAAAAAACACGGTAGATTTACATACAAAGAGGGAACACGATACATTCAACTGCAATTTTTTTTCGAAATCTCATATATTAAGGATCTCGCCAAGCCCAGTTACATTGAGAACATGAAAAAGCCTTCACAAAAAACAGAGAAAACTATCAAACGTCACTTCGAAGAATGCAAAACAAGAGTTCGCCCATCATGTATCTCTTGCACACAAACCTTCTCCTAGACTACTCCTCGTGCCTTGCAGTGTTTTCATTTTTTCCTTCCCCGTCATCCTCTACGTGTCGCGAAGCTGCACAATCGTATCTTGTGCTTCCTAAAGTTGTCTCTTGAGTCAATTTGTGCTTCCTTCGCGACCTTGCAGTGCCGATACCCCCTGGTTCTTCGTTGCAAACTTTCTCCGCAATTCTCTATTTTCTTGATAAGGTTCAACTATGGCGAGTTGGGCCTGCTCTAACTACTGGATGAGACTTCCAACCGAAGAACTCGATGTATTTTCCCTTCCCATTGGTCTCCCACTTCCTTGACTGGTAGTCCCTATAGGCTCCGGCCAGGTAGTGTGCATTGTAAACTCCTGAACGGCTGGGTGTGCACTCAACTCAGTTGGGAGGTGGCCTTCTCCTCCTTTTTCCTTATTTTTTCTAGGCCTTCCCCTCCTCTGCAGTGTATTCTTCTAAGAGGGCACAACCTTCAACATATGTCCTTCATTTGTATTTTCTCCACTGCCACCTCCGCTTGATATGCTGACACCGTTTCCAAGTAAGGGAATGTACCTCCTATTGAAGCTTCAGGGACCCTTGATGCCAATAAGAAAGTCCTAGGCATGTTGGGGCTCAGACCTGGCACTCCGACTACCTCACAAAACCCGTCTCTTGTTTAAATGGGATCCCATAGTGTGACAACGTATTGCATTAGACGTTCGTGGATGCATAAAAGACTACGACATAGAGTTTTGCTAGAATTGAACTCGCAAGACCAGCTCTACCGATGAATAAACTCGGTTGATGCGTAGAATCCATACAGAGACTCTAGAATTTATAACAGATCGAGGAAGAAAAACAGAACGTGCCAAATAAAACTCATGCCTTGCGACAAGATGTGTTGAATATTTAACGCATCACAACTACTCGACTGATGCAATCTAGAACGCATGAAACATCGCCGATTGGAGTTGTAGGGAACATATGGTACGATCATTCCAATCTCTTTAATCTCCCCAAATTTTGTTATTAGCGAATGATGGTTGACACACTTAGTGATACGACTTCCGGAGGAACAACTTGCCTCGACCTGAGGCATTTAATGACTTCCTTATTACAATATCCGACCTTTTGGGAGCGTATGCACACTTTCGACACATGTTTGGCTCTGGCATCCTTTCCCAACCCCAAGGGTCAATCAACCACTGTGACGGTTCCGACGCTCGTATCTGTCGTACCTGATTTTCCACGCTATGACGCGCGTATGTAACTAACTGAAACTGAAGAGGAGAGGCAACGTGGACAAGGGAATTACAGGTCATTCAAAAGGGCGTCTGGGATCATGCAAGTATTAAATGATTGAGACTAATGAGCTCTACAGGTATGCATCGGTCTATTTTTTTTTTCTGTTTACATATTACTATGCATTGCCTGATAAGTGATTTCTAAACTACCTCAACCCCGATTGCAGGAAAGATCCTCCCAATTTTTTTTTTTATCTGTAACCTCACTGAGGAAATCGAAAGAAACATCGAAGAAAAATCAACAAAGTAATGAAGGATATCAGACTCCCCGAGTTCGACACCCCCGACAACTTCGTCGACCTAAAAAGATTCTCTATGGACCAAAGAGATCGCAAAGATGACCGACACGAGGCCAGAGCAAGTGCAATGATTTGTAGAGCATCCAATCAGATCTTGAACCATGCTACAACACTTGAACTCCAGTCTAGTGAAGTACCAGACGCATGCGACGGACATCAGAGGAATATCTATGGATCTGATGGAACAACACAAATTTCCATGGGCCCAAACTTGTGAAGATTTGTTTATTAGTTGGTCTGAGTACAAGATAAATCACCCTTTTCAAGAGATATGTCGGGCTAAATGTTAAAGAAACTGTTAGCGTAGGATGCCATGTGGCAATTTTTTTTTTCATAAACTGTGCTTAGCCGTTAATTTCAGTTAAACTTTACATTATAAATAAAGACATCAACCAATTAGTTTGGCGTCGATGGTTGTTGTAAGAACTCTTCCTTTTTGGTTGTTAAGAATTATTTTGAAGCTGCTATGAATTGAGAAGTCCTTCTAGACCAGAGACAAGTCGTTTTTATCAAATGCATGTGATTGGACGTGGAGAAGAACTATTTCCCATCTCGTTTCATGAATGATGCTCTAATGAGTAAGAGTTTTTTAATCTATTGTCAAGTTACTGGTGCAATATTTTGTTGTTCTTTACTTTAAATGATGAATATGAATCGTTGTGTTAACATGTGATGAAGGATTATGGTAGATGAATTATTTTGCTTTCCATTATCTAATTTGCATATGTGTTTTCTTTCTGATAATTAATTTCTCGGACAGTAATTGGATGCTCACGAGGTTAATGTATTAGTACTAGGCCTGTGGTATATAATCATTGTCTTCATGCTTGAGAAATGGGTTATCCCAAGTTCATCCTCTTCCTCAGTAGTTAGAATCTAATCATGTTTGTCACCAAGTTGGTTTATGTCGGCTTACATCTCCTATCGGTCTCACCCAAGAGAAAATAAAAAAAGAGATAGTCTAAACTGAAGGAAGAGCCTTCACAAGAAAACATAAAGCCCATCGATAAATTGGCCGGATCGTAAGATTTGGAGAACCATTCCACCATTAAACACTGTAGAGTCTAATTGGGCCTCGGTGGCGGGTTTGGTTCCTACTGTTGAATCAGGGATTTAGGACCCATTAACAAAATTGGCGCTAGAAGGAGAGCTTGAAGAATGAATGGCTAAATATATATAACATTTCAAACAACCTATAGATTCATAACAACCCACATGCATGGCTAGTCATTCCCAAAAAATCCTACACACACTAAGTACTCCTGGAATAAGTAACTCACCCCAGCCCGAGGAAGAATTTTTTCACTTTGAAATACCTTACGCTCTTCCTCACGAGGAAGTAAATCAATTTAGAAGAATTATAAGAGCCTATGCCCAACATATATATGCATTTTCCTTAGATCCCATACTCCCTCGAATAAAATAACAAAGAAGACCTATGGTTAGTACTCCCGATGAGATTTTCGTACACTCAGTAGAAGACTTAATAGATTTAGCGATTATTGAAATCCAAGAACCTCTTCATTTGATACCCGAAACATCAGCCGACGACGTCCCTGAACTGGACGATTTCTCGAAAGAAGAGGAGTTTAACTTAGAGTATGAAGATATGGAAGGAAACAATGACCATAATGATGAAAGGGGGAACCCGCCTCTAAAAAATCAACCCTGGTTAGCCATAGACACTTTGGCCCTCCCAGGACTAGTCCATAACCTTCCCCAACATCCAGAGAAGTTGTTGCCTAAGTTTGATCCCGAAACCTCTGGATTTCCTGAAGATGATATCAAAAAATTTATACTGGCAATAAGACTTATGAACGTCCAACATGAAGACGTAGTTTGTAGGATTTTCCCCTACACGTTTGAAAATTCATCTTCCATGTGGTATTTTAATCTGCTAGTAGGATCTATAACTAGCTGGACCAAGTTCCAGAAAGACTTTATAGATAAATTTGTGGAGGAAACTACTATGGGAGCTTTGATGGCTGAGTTATTCACCGCCACCACGAGTTCGAAAAAAAGAGTCAAAGATTCCAATCAAAGATTCACGACCATCTTAAACAAGTTTCAACCCGAATGAAACCAACCCAGGAATTACAAATCGAGGTTTACGCTAACGCGCTCCCGACTTCTATCTCTATGTTTGTAAAAAGAGCCGCCAAGCGAACCCTGGCTGAAAAATTTGAATAAGCCAAAATGATATAATCCCAGATGAAAGGGTGTAAAGAGGGCCAAGTCTCTCTAGTTAAGAAAGAAGTTCATCCTCCTCCCAGGAGAGGACTCCTTTTGGCTAGACCATTGGGGAAACAAACAGAGAAGACTCCCAACAAGGGGAACAAAGACAGAAAAGACCTACAACACATGGTTAAGAAATTATCAAACGATATCATAGACATGAAGAGCAATGCAGGGGAGGGAAACCAAGGCCAAAGGCCCTACAAGCCTTTCTTTAAGAGGAACCCACCGTTCAAGGCAATTGAACCTCCCCCAACTAACTTAAATATTGATCTAGGGAATGTTGCATCTGATTCTTTCTGTACTTATCACCAAGAAAACCACTCCAAAGGAGACTTCTCTCAATGGTTGCATGCCATGAATTTGATGGCCAATTGGTTTCTAGACGAAGTCTCCCTGACGGAACAACCAAGTAGTTCGGCGATGAATATTGCTGACAAGGAAGAGATTGATCCACCATGAGATACAACCATGATGATATGGTATCCCGACCTGATCATGCCTTTCGACGACCTATTTGAGTCTCAGGAACAACCCGCGGAAGTCTCGGTGATACAGACACGCAGTAAGGGTCCGCCTGGCTTGAAAGATACCGCTGCCACCCAAACCTCGAGGAGTAAGGAAACTCCTGATCACCCGAAAACACATTTATCTCTTCGAAAAAACCCTATAAACATCCATACCCGGGAATCCCCCAAACTGGATTACAACATAGTCGAAGATTTGAAGAAGTTAAAGGATAATATATCAGTTATGGACATATGCAGGATTCCTTAGCAGAAGGCCTTTCTGTAACAATCTTTGAACTCAGTAGAAAACCTAACCACAGGAAATGGTCAGGAAATAAATCTATCTCCCACAGATCTGGTGAGAAAACCAACTATGAACACCTACTCAGAAGATAGAAAGGAAAAACCTTTTGTCCCACCATTCCTCTTAACATTTGAAGTCTTCAATAGAAACCTTCACAATTGTTTGGTAGATTCTGGGGAGTCTTCCAACGTTATGCCCTTGCCTATTTGCACAAAATTAAATGTCGTTCCTCTGAGTAGTGATAAACATGTCATACAGCTAGAGAGAATCCAGGTCAAGGTCATGGGAGAACTCAAAGATGTAATGATCAGGATAGCAACACATCCCAAGTTTGTGGAAGTGATTGACATCATTGTGGTAGATATTCCAGAGGCCTATGGGTTATTACTAACTCAAGATTGGTCTAAAAATTTAAATGGATATTTCGGTACAGACTAGGCACACCTTTGGCTACGACTGAAGGTATACAAGAACATGATCATAATCGATAGAAAGAGATATCTGAAACACACGGTCACTAATCTAGAAACCCCGAATGAACCCTCATCCACATATTTCCCCATTTTAGGCAATTATTCCTGCGAATCCCATTTCATAAACTTTTCTCCTCTCTTGTCCGATGTCCCTCTCACTCAAAACTTTGAAATGATTTTTCAAGAAAGGTCGTCGATACTGACAGAAGACACACTCTTCTGTTAGGACCCCACACTATAGATTACAGAACAAAAGATAGGAGAGAAACAAATTAATAAGGAAAAGGAAAAGAGTGATTGTCATCCACAAATTTGGACTTTGTACTTTGATGGATCTAAATCACAAGAGGGGTCAGGAGCAAGGTGCATCCTCATTGATCCTAAAGGTAAACGCCATTTCCTATATTGTAGGTTAGAATTTGAATGCACAAACAACACTGCCGAATATGAAGCTCTAGTACAAGGATTAGAGAAAGCTATAGACTTGAATATCAAAGAATTGAGGGTTTTCAGAGATTCTGAAATCATCGTTAGACAAGTAAGGAATACTATACATTGCAATTCTCCTCACCTAAATAACTATAAACATGAGGTGCATAGGTTAGTAGAGCATTTTGAAGCCTTCAATATTACAATGATCCCCAGATCAAATAATATTCTTGCTGACTCCTTGGCCACAACTACTTCGAGGCTGTCACCTCTAGAGGATTATGAAGCCACCCAATTCACTATAGAGATTCTCTACAAACCGTTGGTGCCTAATAACATTTCAAACTGGAAAGTCTTTGAAGGGGATGAACAGATCTTAAACTTCTTGACTAACCAAGACAATTTCAAAGATTTGGTTATTGATGATGAAGTATTCCAAGGGAAATCAATAGAGACTGATCCTAGGACAAGACAACATGTTGATAAATCAAAGTCTCACACAATACCAAAAGGTATAACTAATCTAGAAAATTTGTTTGATCTAAAAGAGCGATTTAAGGGGACTAAAAATGCAAAGACTGGTAGCTCTTGTCCCCTGCATGAAAATATAAATATCGGTACCTCAGAAAACCCAAAGAATGTGAGTCTCGACAAGACAATATCCAAAGAGGAAAGGAAATCTTATCTCAAATTGTTCAGACAATACCAAGATGTCTTTGCATGGTCCTATCGATATCTGAAAACGTATGATACCCACATCATTCAACACACTATCCTGTTAAAACCCGAAGTGAAACCTTTCCAACAAAATCTCTGAAAGTATCACCCATCCCTGGAACCTCTCATGTATCAGGAATTGAAAAAAAAATAGATGCCAAGATCATTTTCTAGGTTAGGCATTCTGCATGGGTAGCAAATCTTGTCCCGGTGAGGAAAAAGTCGGGAGAGATCCGCCTATGCGTAGATTTTAGGAACCTCAACAGAGCTTCAGAAAAGGACAATTACCCAGTCCCGCCAATGGAACAACTCCTGCAAACTGTGTTTGGCTCATATATTTTCTCTCTACTAGACGGTTCTCAGGTTACAACCAAGTTTTGGTTTCGAAGGAAGACCGTTTAAAAACCACCTTCTGAACCAAGTGGGGAACCTTCGCTTATAAACGATTTCCTTTTAGGTTAATTAACACAGGAGAAACCTTCCAAAGGGCCATGGACGTAGCTTTCCGGGCACTAATAAATAAATGTGTGGTAGTATATCTAGATGACGTAACAATGTATTCAAAGAATAGAGAAGAGCACATCCAACACTTAACTCAGATTTTTGAAAGGTGTAGGAAATACGATATATCCTTAAACCCTAAGAAAACCATCTTCTATGTCGAGGAAGGTAAGATGTTAGGTCACATTATTTCTCAAGAAGGCATTCACATAGACCCAGAAAGGATTAAGGCCATAGCTCAACTTTCCTTTCCCTATAACAATAAAGCTACGCAGTCCTTTTTCGAGCAAATCAATTTTGTGAGGAAATTCCCTCTCGATTTCACAAAAACCATCAAACCCTTACAAAATATGATTCACAAGGATGCCAAATTTAAGTGGTATGATGAGCGAAAAGGTTATTTCATCAATATCAAAGCTGCTATATCTCGAGCCCCAGTGTTGTGAAGTCCTTATTTCAATAAAGACTTCTTCCTCTATACTTTCACCTCCGACCAATCGTTAGCTGCAATTTTAACTCAGAATGATGATGACAACAACGAGGCCCCAATGTCATTCATGAGTAATAATCTTCAAGGAGCTGATCTCAATTTTCCTGCTATAGACAAATAAGCCTATGCGGTATATAAGGCAGTAAAACATTTGAGGTCCTACATCGTCAAGAACCACACCAAAGTGATTGTGCCGCACCCTGTAGTCTGATCCTTGTTTACCCAGCAAGAAATGGGGGAAATAAGAGGGGACTGGATGGTAGTAGTTCAAGAATTTGATCTAGATATAAAACCTACCAAATTAGTAAAAGGACAAGGGTTATGCAGGGTTGCATCCGAATCCCAAGACCAAGTAAATGAATATTATGGGTGGGAGAACGAAATTGCACTATGGTGTGGTGAAGTATCATACATCACCCCAGGGACAGAGTCTTGTTATAAGTATTTATCTTATCTCCTACACCATGGGACCTGTCTAAAAAACCTCAACCCTAGGGAAAGGAGAGCCCTCAAGTTAAAATATGCACAATATCGCCTTATAAATTCGGTACTCTTCCGGATAAATTATGATGGAGTACTATTAGTATATATTGGATGTGAAGATGAAAACAAAGTGTTGAAGGAGATCCATGATGGCCCTGTTGGGGGACACTTCTCAAGAAACACCACCTTGCATAAGATTCTGAGAGTCGGGTATTATTGGCCCACCTTATTCAGGGATGCTCATTCTTGCGCTAGAAACTGTAAGACTTGTCAAATGAGCACTGGGAGGGAGAAGAGAGCAGTAGTCCGACTCCAACCTGTGACTGTCTCTAGGCCTTTTGAGAAATGGGGGTTGGATATCATAGGATAAATTACACCCATCTCTTCAAAACAACACAAGTACATTCTTACTGCAACCGATTATTTCATGAAATGGGCAAAGGTCGTTCCTCTGACTCAGGTAAATGAGAAGGTAGTAATCCAATTCATAGAACAACAACTAATCACAAGGTTTGGTGTCCCTTCTATCCTGGTCTTTGATAATGTAAATTATTTTTCTTCCACCCTTTTGACAGAGTTTTCTCTGGACAAAGGAATCATAATTAGCTATACGACAAATTATTATCCATACGGAAGCGATGTGGAAAAATCAAATAACAAGAACTTAATGAGGATATTGAAAAAGACGGTTGCAGAGAAACAAAGGAATTGGCATAATTCACACCATAATGCCTTGTGGGCCGATAGAGTCACACCCAAGGAAGCTATAGGAAATTCCCCGTACTTTCTGGTCTATGGGCAAGAAGCCATCCTCCCAAATGGGCTCTATCTTCCATCTCTTCAACTAGACCAAGATTCCAACGAGGAGCCTTCATCGGCCATACAACGAAGAATCAACACTTTTCTCATGCTAAAGGAAGAAAGAGAAAAGGCTAAGTCAAAATTCCTAGCTCACCAACAAATAGTGAGAAAATGGTTCGATAAGCATAAGGCTAAAGAGAAGAACTTCAAAGTAGGAGACCTAGTCCTAAAGTGGGACAGAGCAAATGAGATGAAAGGGAAATATTCTAAGTTTCAAAATCTATGGCTTGGACCTTTCCAAGTGGCTGAAAAAATTGGAGAAGGCACGTATCGGTTGCAGAATCTAAGGGGGGAAACTGATGCCCTTCCGGTGAATGGCCAGGCCCTAAAACAATATTTCCAATAAGAAATAATAATAATAATAATAAAATATGTGTGCTTTATGTTCTTTTTTGAGTATCTTCTGTGATTGCGTAATGCATTGCTTTTCATTTTATTTTTGTTACCCAGATTTCTGTGCTTTTGAAAGTTGCGTTTAGCAGGACTGTGGTTGATCTCAAAACATGCAACATAGAGAGATTTGTTCCTAACCCATCGCTCACTTACAAACACAAGAAGCATAGGAGGATCTGTGGTCACTCTGAGGCGTCCTCTATCTAAACCTTGCCAAATGAAGAACTTCGGAGGAATGTCAAAAGTGTCTGCTTGGTGGTTTGGTAAGACCTTAAGGGAAAGAAGGAAAGCTGGAAAGGACTACATGAACCCAGAAAAACAAGTTAGCAAAGGATTCACCTTGATCATCTCACATTGCGAAATAAACATACATCATCCTCTCTCGCTCGCTTAGGGTGTCATGTTGAAATAAAATTGGTATTATCAAAAGAGTGGAAAGTAGGAGAGGGTATGCAGATATCTCCGTCGGGGCTATGGACACTTGTTGGCAGCGGAGCAAGGTTTTTGATGTCAGGGTGACTCCCCTAGGGCTATGGACCCTTGCTGGTAGTGGAGCAACACCGAAGAAAGTAAGCAAAGGTAACTGAAGGCGTCATGACGGTGAGTGATTTTCTAAAACTTTCATAAAAAGGAGGCATGAGTCAGGGTCAAAGGAAACGAAGGAGGAAAAGGGTTAAAACCCCACGGGCAGACCCAAAAGCATCTATCGAAGAACTTCAGATGCAAAGGTCAAGAGGTTATGATTGTCAAACCAATCAAGGTTCTCCATGAGATTCTGTATCTGACGAGTCTTGGAGAAGGAACATAGATTCTGATTTCGCCTAGTGAATCGGCATTTGTTGAGCACTCAACACACCCTAAAAAAAGTGTATGTCAAATTTTTACTTTTTTGGTACCACTTGATCTTTCACACTGTCTGATTGTGCTTCAGTATGAAACTATTGCCTATGCTTATCATTTATGTTTTCATGTTGAGTTGTTTAAATTCTGCTTGAACATGTGAAATCATCTTTACTTTAAAAGGGACTAACATTTACTTAAGGAATCGGTAGTCTAGAGTTTTCCCCAACGCGCTTAGGAAATTCGGCATCGGGAAAGATTAAAAGTAACAAAAGTCGCTTGAGAAAACCAAAATAGTTGAACGCCGAATTTCATCGACGTCAGCAGAAGGAGGTCTCTCGTCTCCGTAAATAAGATTCACTAAAGATATCGTCGAATACCGATCCGTTCGACATCGACATAAGATTAAAAGAATACGTCTCGCATGAAGTAAAGGTGATATCATTGATCGCCGACTTCTGAAATATTTTTGGCGTAGGGAATTTACAAAGATGATAACCCACGAAGAAGACTACGTGCTAATTTTACTTTTGAATGTCGATCCCCGACGCCACCCCGACATCGGTAGTCGCAATATCTAGCTCTTTTAGTGAGTTCTACATGAACAAAGCCCAAGTGAAATCCTTACCCACATGCCGAGTTCTGGATTTTATTGTTAATAACCGTCGAGTCAGTAATGCCATGTCAGCATCAATCGACATCAAAAGTTTCGAAAGGAAAATATCAACGAACTTACAAAGCAACTCAGAACAACGACAATTATAAAATCACGTAATTTACAAGAAGCTTAGATAAAAAAGCACGGTAGATTTACATACAAAGAGGGAACACGATACATTCAACTGCAAAACATTTTCAAAATCTCATATATTAAGGATCCCGCCAAGCCTGGTTACATTGAGAACATGAAAAAACCTCCACAACAAACAAAGAAAACTATCAAAAATCACTTCGGAGAATGCAAAACAAGAGTCTTCCCATCATGTATCTCCTGCACACAAACCTTCTCATGGAATACTCCTCGTGCCTTGCAGTGTTTTCATTTTTTCCTTACCCATCATCCTTTGTGCGTCGTGCAACTTCACAATCATATATTATGCTTCTTGAAGCTATCTCTTGAGCCAATTTGTGCTTCCTTCATGACCCTGCGGTGCCGATACCCCCTGGTTCTTTGCCGCCAACTGGCTCCACAATTCTCTATTTTCTTAATAAAGTTCGGCTATGGCGAGTTGGGCCCACTCTAACTGTTGGATGAGACTTCCAGTGGGAGAACCCAATGTATTTTCCATTCCCATCTATCTCCTTCTTCCTCGAATGGTAGTCCCGACAGGCTCTAGCCAGGTAGTGTGCATTGTAAACTCCTCAGCGGCCGAGTGTGCACTCATCTCAGTTGGGAGGTGGCCTTCTCTTCCTATTTCCTTATTTTTTCTAGGCCTTACCCTCCTCCGCGGTGTCTTCTTCTGAGAGGGCACGACCTCCAACATATGTCCTTCAGGCCTATTTTTCTCCACTCCCACCTCCGCTTGAGACGCTGACACTGTTTCCAAGCAAGAGTAGGTACCTCCTATTGAAGCTTCAGGGACACTTGATGCCAATAAGAAAGAGTCCCAGGCACGTTGGGGCTCGGACCTGGCACTTTAGCTACCTCGAAAACACCATCCCTTGTTTAAAGGGGATGCCATAGTGCGACAACATATTGGCTTAGCATCTGTTGATGAATAAAAGACTATGACACAGAGTTTTGCTAGAATTGAACTCGCAAGACCAACGCTACCGATGAATAAACTCAACTGATGCGTAGAATCCCTACAAAGCCTCTAGAATTTATAGCTGAATGAGGAAGAAAAAAAAAATGTGCCAAAGAACACTCACACCTCACGAAATAATGTCTTGAAGATTTAACACGTCACAATTGCTCGATGGAGGCAATCCAGAACATATGAAACATCGTCAATCGGAGTTGTAGGGAATATAAGGTATGATCATTCCAATATTTTTAATCTCCCTAGCTTCCATTATTAGAGAATGATGGTTGACACACTTGGTGATACAGCTTCTGGAGGAACAAATTTCCTCAACCTGAGGCATTTAACGACTTCCTTATTACGGTATCCGACCGTTTGGGAGCGTACGCGCACTTTCGACACACGTTCGGCTCTGGCATCCTTTCCCAACCCCAAGGGTCAATCAACCACTGTGACGGTTCCAACGCTCGTATATGTCATACCTGATTTCCCATGCTATGACGTGCGAATGTAACTCACTCAAACTGAAGAGGAGCGACGACGTGGAGAAGTACATTATAGGTCATTCAAAAGGGAAACTGGGATCACGTAAGTATTAAATGATCGAGACTAAGGATGTCTACAGGTACGCATCGGTCTATTCTGTTTTTGTTTACATCTTACTATGTATTTCCCGATAAGTTATTTATAAACTAACTCAACCCCGATTGCAGGAAAGATCCTCCCGACTCCTGAACAAATTTTTCTCCGTAACCTCACCGAGGAAATTGAAAGAAACATTGAATCAAAATCAACAAAGTAATGAAGGATATTGGACTCCCCAAGTTCGGCGCCCCCGACAACTTTGTCTACCTAAGCGACGTAGTTGAATAACATGCCAAACAAGATTCACTATGGACTGAAGAGTTCACAAATATGACCGATGCGAGGCCAGGGAAAGTGTAACGATTTGTAGAGAATCCAACCAGAGCTCGAACCGTGCTACAGTATTTGAACTCCAGTCTAGTGAAGTACCGAACACATGCGATGGACATCATAGGAATACATGCGGCTTCTATGGAACACCAAAAATTTCCATGGGCCCAAACTTGTGAAGAGTTTTTTATCAGTTGGTCTGAGTATGAGAGAAATCACCCTTTTCAAGAGATATCTTGGGCTGACTGTTAAAGAAAGTTTTAGCGTAGGATGCCACGTGAAAATTTTTGTTTTGCTTAAATTGCACTTAACCGTTAATTTCAGTTAAAATTTACATTATAAATAAAGACATCTACCAATTAGTTTGGGGTCGATGGTTGTTGTAAGAACTCTTTCTTTGTTTGTTAAGAATTATTTTGAAGTTGCTATGAATTGAGAAGTCCTTATGGACCAGAGACAAGTCGTTTTTATCAAATGCATGTGATTGGACATGGAGAAGAACTATTTCCCATCTCGTTTCATGAATGATGTTGTAATGAGTAAGAGTTGTTTAATCTATTGTCAAGTTATTTGGTGCAATATTTTGTTGTTCTTTACTTTAAATGATGAAGATGAATCGTTGTGTTAACATGTGATGAAGGATTATGGTAGATGAATTATTTTTCTTTCCATTATATAATTTGCATATGTGTTTTATTTCTTATAATTAGTTTCTCAGACAGTAATTGGATGATCACGAGGTTAATGTATTAGTACTAGGCCTGTGGTATAGAATCATTGTCTGCATGCTTGAGAAACGGGTTATCCCAAGTTCATCGTTTTCCCCAGTAGTTAGAATCTAATCATTTTTTTCACCAAGTTGGTTTATGTTGTCTTAAATCTCGTATCGGTCTCACCCAAGAGAAAATACAAAAAGGATAGTCTAAACTAAAGGAAGAGCCTTCACAAGAAAACATAAAGCCCATCGATAAATTGGTCGTATCGCAAGATCTGGAGAACCATTCCACCATTAAACGTTGCAGAGTCTATTTGGCCCTCGGTGGCGGGTTTGGTTCATGGACCCATCAACAAGTTCATGGTGAGAGGGTTCTCCCAGAAAGAGGGAGTGGAATATGAGGAGACATTTTCTCTAGTTGTTAGGTATTCTTCTGTTAAATATGTTGTTTCTATTGATTTAGTTATGAGGTGGAGGATTCATCAAATGGATGTGAATACAACTTTACTCAATAGGATCATTGAGGAGGAACCATATATAAAAGAAACCTCAGGGCTTTGAGGTACATCTGAGGGAGTCTCATTTTTGTAGGCTTAATAAAGCCTTATACGGACTCAAACATACACCCATGGCATGATATTCTAGGATTCATGGATACCTGTAGAGTATGGGATTTACCAAGAGTGAGGTGGATCCTAAATTGTACTTGATACTTGTTGGGGATGATCCACTCATCTTGGTTCTGCACATGGATGATTTTCTCACAAGTGAAAAGGAGCTTATTGCAAGGTGAAAAGTAGATTTAGATATTGAGTTTGAGATGAAGGAAATTGGATTTATGCATTATTTCTTTGGGTTAGAGGTATGGTAGGTATGAGGAGAGATATTCCTTGGTCAAGAGAAGTATGTGGTAGATATATTGAGGAGATTTAGGATGGAAGTTAGTAGACTGATGGCTACACCTATGGTTACCAATCTAAAGAAGGTTGTCACTTCAGATTCAAAGTTGGTGGATCCCAGGATATATAGGAAGTTGATAGGGTCCTTGATGTATTTGGTCAACACCAAGACAAATATAATGTTTTGTTATGAACAACTTGAGTTGGTTCATGGTGGAACCAAGGTAGGTTCATTGGATAGAATCAAAGCATATGATTAGGTACTTTAGAGGTACAATGGAGTATGGATTGAGGTATATTGGAGGTGATGGACTGAGGCTGTAGGGTTATTCAAACTTAGATTAGGAAGGGATTGCAGTAGACAAAAAGAGCACCTCAGAGTGTTTCTTAAGCTTGGGATCAACAATGATTACATGGTTCAACAGGAAGTAGACTTCTATAACACTCATTTCAACACACGCAAACTACATAACAACCAATATGGATAGTTGAGAAGCCATTTGGCTTTGTAAATTGCTTACAGGTTTATTTCATCAGGATTTGGAGCCTACAGTGATATACCATGATAATAATATTTGTATCAAAATCGTGGAGAATACAGTATTCCATGACAAGTCCAATCATATAGAGAAAATATATCACTTCATTCGAGATAGAATCTAGAAGGGAGCAATGAAGACTTAATAAATTTCCACAGATGAGAAGGTTGTATATATTCTAACCAAACCCTTGGTTAAAGGCAAGTCTGTGTTCTTCAAAGGAAAACTTGGAGTGGTGCATAATAACTTACTCACTAAGAGGGAGTGTTGATGTTTGTAGCATCATAAATATATTTCTACGCAAGTCTAAGTGTCTAGACATGTGGAAGTCGTCCAAAGCCTTCTACCTCGAGACTTTACTTTAATTAAAAGAATTTTCATAGTAAAGTTATTTTAGTAGTGAGTTGAGTTTTATTTAAATAAATTTTTTAATTAACATTAGTGAATTAAATAATATCCATTTATCTCAATTGAAGTGAGAAGTAATCTCAATCGTCAATCACTTTGGATATTAGGGACAGGTCATAAATCAATCTTATAAAAGCAAGGATAAGGTGAAGGAGGAAGAAACTTACATGATAAATTGATATAGAGCAGAGAAGGACTTTTTATCAAAGGATTGGATCACAAAGGACCGTGATTCAAAGAGATCTCAAATAGGTGTACAATGAGTTCCATCTAGAGATCAGGTCAGGGAGAAGATGAAATAGAGGTAGTCACAAGTGGGTTTCAGTCGATTGGAGGCACAACAAGAGGATTGTATTGTATGAATTTCCATATAGTATTTTTGTGCATGTACACGTGTTTAAGTGGAGACAAGTGCATATATGTGGGTTTTCTTAAGGAAAGGAACATACATCTAAAAAAATGTGACAAGTCAAGGTCGTACAATAAATCAAAAGTTGCTAGGGTTTGCAGGTACTATCTATAGTTTTATGTATTTCTCTATGGGCCATTTNTATTTGAAGTTATTTGAATGATAAGATTAGTTGATGGGCATAATATCCTTGTGTATTGTGAGTGAGATTTTGGTTTCTAGCATTGCTTCCGCTATCTTTATCTGAGTTGAATATTCCAGCAAGTGTTGTTAGGATATTTAGACACTTAGGAGTTAGTTAAGATCTACTTGGTCTAATATGTTGTTAGATAAAAGTGTGTTTCTTTAGTATGCATTAGTAGTTAGGAAATCCGATGATCATGATATGTTCCCGACATGGAGTGATCTGACGGTTCATACTCTCCTCGATCTGTGGCTTAACACTCGATTGGTCCATGATCTCTATTTAAAGAGCATGGAGGGTCATTTGTCGATGATCAATTGTGAGAAACTCTATTGTAAAATCTCTTTGTAATCTTTTTCTTTTGCATTAATAAACTGCTCCAAGTGGTCGCGTTGGCTGGGCCATGGATGTTTCCCCGTAGGGGTTTTACCACGTGAAAACATCGGTGTGTTGATATTTGATCTAGTTATGTGAGTGGTTACTGGAGGTGTTTTTCCTCTGTTGGAATACTTGTGTTGTTGAACTAGTATAAGAGCATGTGTGAAGACCCACTCCTGTTGTAGATCGAGATCATAAAGCCAAGTTTCCTCATCTCCATTTTCTATCATTTTTGTACATTTCTGGGCTGAGAAGGATGTTCCATTGTTTCTGGAGAACTTGTTACATTCAGGAACACTTTATGTTTCACTTGAAAAGGTTTCTGTTTGCCTAAGATACGACCATTACAATCAGATCCAGAGGTATAAAGTTTGAATACGCATTTTTTAATTTTTTTGCAAAGAAGTATTTTGGTTTTATTTCAGTTTTGTATTTTTTTTCCAGGTTGCTACTCTTTTAGATTTGTGTGTGCTCTTTGCCCCGCGACCTATGTGATCTCTGAAAATCAGAAACAGATAGGAAAATGTGCATCTTCCAGGTAAGCTAACCGAGATCTAACCCTTGTTGTCATCGAGAAGCGAAATTCTTTTCTTGTGTGAAAATAGTTTTTTTTTAGCACGCTCTCCAAGGCCGTCTTCAACAACAACAACAACAAAAATCCTCCTTCTGAACATTAAAATATGTTTTTCTAGACCATTTGGTTAAAACTTGCCTTATTAAGTAAGATGTCTTGAGTTCAAGTCTCTATTTTGTTACTTTTTTGAAAAAGTTCATGCTAAAATTGTAAAGTGTATTTCAATTCAAGTATAAAAGTGAATCACTATAAGTAGCTTTAATATTTTATTTTAGAGTTATTTATTTTGCATGCAACTTTTTTGTTACAAAGTAACTTCATTGTAAAAGTGATCCCCACTTCTCTTTATAAAAGTGGGTCACTTCATAAAGCAACTTGCACTATCACGTGGTCAGTTGGTTACCGTTTATGCCTTTTTTTTAAATGGCATAACTCTCACATCGGAAGTCTGTTTTCAGTTCCATTTTTTTTTAAACTGCATAATTTTTTGAGATATTTCCATCCATATCATCGATTTCAGTTTTTAAATCCACATTATATGCATATTTAATATGGTTTCTACAAGTAATGTCTTGCTTACCAACAACAACTACTTCCAATGGAAATCTCAAATGGAAGATTTATTAAGAAGTAAAGGCATGTACCGGATTACCTTGGGAAAAAAAAAAGCACCCACTGATGATGATAAGAAATTCAAATGGGATAATAGGAATGATGAAGCACATGGACTAATCAAAATGTCCATCTCTCTTGATTTAAGGTACCACCTTCAAGAAATTAATGACCCCGAAGAAGCCTGGGACAAGATTGAATCTATGTTTGGTAAACTCAATATTATTCGAGCACAACAGTTAGAAAATCAAATACTGACCTTGAGTCCAAGTGATTTTTCTTTCCTTGGAGACTTTCTATCTAAGTTTAAAACACTCAGAATTTTATGTGAAGAATGTAAGATAAAAATGGAGGAAGAACGTTGCATCTATCTTATTCTTTCTAAGCTAGGTGGTGCATATTATGTGTTTGTATCTACCTTTTATGCCATGAAAGAGGCTCTAGGGAAAGATTATGAAAAACCTACTCTTGAGTACTTTTGTGCTTCTTTGATTAGAGAGGAAGATAAGCTTATACAACTTGGAGTGATCTACACTGCAGGTACCTATAACAAAGCCTTAGTTTCCCAGCAGAAAGATAAACCCAAGTATCCCAAGAAGCAACATCCTCACTACAAAAACAAGCAATATAAGGGTCCCAAACCCGCTCAGAAAGCTCCAACTCCTAATGGTGACAAAGGAGCAAAATATAAAAATAAGAAGACTAACATACATTGCAAATTTTGTGATAAAGATGGTCATGATGAGTCCAAATGTTTCAAGAAGATGACAATTTTAGAAGCAACGATGAAGAAGCACAACATCAGTATCGATTCTCCTTATTCTTCTTATTCTCATGGACATGCACTTTCCGCTTCTGGTTTCTCCTTCAACACAAATTCTACTTCTTCTTTTGATGATTGTCTTATTGATTCAGGAGAATATTATCATATGGCTAAGGATAAAGCCATATTTTCTTCTCTAAATGAATGCAATACCAAGAAAATATTTGTTGGTGATGATAAATCTCTTAGTGTTGTAGGATCAAGAACAATTCAAGAATATAATGGTCATTTCAATGATGTATTATGTGTTCCAAGTATTTCTTGTAACCTTCTATCAATATATCAAGTCACTAATTCAGGTGAAGGTAAAATTGTAGAGTTTTCACCTCACCAAGTAGTAATCAAGGATCTAAAAGATCCTAAGCATGTTCTTTCAACTGAAATTGCTGATGATATTACCAGGTTGTACAAGTTTGACAACTTTGGGTCATCAAATTTTTCATCAGTTTTGGTTGCTCATAGCGATGACTTGAGCAAACTTTGGCATGAGCGGTTTGGTCATCTAAACTATCCCTCATTGAAACAACTATGTAATCAATAGATGATGACTGGTCTTCCAGTTGTTTCATGCAGAGATGGTGTTTGTGCCGGTTGTGTTCGCGGCAAACATCATCGGGACAATTTTGACAAACGTGCCACTTGGCATGCATCGGGCCCTTTGCAGCTTGTTCACAGTGATTTGTGTGGTCCATTTTCTTCTCCTTATTTTTATGGGTGCAAGTATTTTCTAACTTTCATTGATGATTTTTCTAGATGTACTTGGGTTTACTTCTTAAAACTTAAGAGCGAAGTTTTTGACAAGTTTTTGGCCTACAAGGCCCTTGTAGAAAAGAAATCTCGACATCAAATTCAAAAGTTAAGAACAAATAATGGAGGCGAATATGTGAACACTAATTTTACAAATTACTGCACTACACAGGGCATCCAAATGCAACACATTGTTCCATATACACCACAACAAAATGGTGTTGCTGAGAGAAAGAACCACACATTAAAAGAAATGGCTAATTGTATGATCCAATCTAAGGGATTAAGTCTAAAGTATTGGGTGGAAGCAATCAACTGTGAAAATTACATCGTCAATCGCACTCCCACAAAGGCTCTTAAAAACATAACTCCAGAAGAAGATTGGACTAAAATTAAACCAGATGTAAGTCACTTCCGTGTATTTGGCAGTATAACATGGGCTCACATTCCTGATGAGAAAAGGAAAGCATTGCAGCTTAAAAGTGAGAAGTGCATATTTGTTGTTTATTCTGAAGTTTTCAAAGGTTATAAACTTCTTCAACCACATTGTATTGAAATTATTCTTAGAATAGATGTTAAATTTGATGAAAATATCTTGGCCTGTGAGCCTAATTCGACGGTTGTGACTTCTTCGTCCTGCGAGCCATCTTCGGCGTTTGTGCCTTCTTATGTTCCTATTCTGGTTTCTTCTTCAGATGATGACAGTGAGGATGAAAATCCACCTCCACCTATTGACCTTCCTCCAGATGAGTCCTTTGAACCTGAACAAGCACTAGTTCCACCGCTTCCTCGATGGGTCCGTTCAACACGAGAAACAGTTGGTGATCTTGTCGGTGATCCTTCAGATCAATGTCGAACATGTTCACAGTTCTAGCGAGCCTCTTCTCTTTTGGCTCAATTTTCAGAGACTCATGATCCAGAGACATTTGCAGAAGCTTCAAGTCATCTAGATTGGGATACAACAATGAATGGCGAGTATCATTCTTTAATGGCAAACGATACTTGGGATCTTGTACCCCTTCCAAAAGGAAGAAAACTTGTCAGATGTAAATGGGTCTACATAAATAAGTATGCATCATATGGAAGTGTTGAAAGACACAAGGCTCAGTTAGTTGCCAAAGTATTCTCCCAAGTTAAAGGAATTGACTATAATGAAACCTTTTCCCTTGTAGCCAAAATTAATTCCATCCGCTTTGTTCTTTCCCTTGCTGCCTCACATAAATGGGAGGTCCATCAGATGGTTGTTAAATCTGCCTTCTTGCATGGCGATTTGAAAGAATAAATCTACATGGAACAACCTCTTGGCTATGTCCAGAATGACTCTAGCCTTGTTTGTCACCTTAAGAAATCTATTTATGGTCTTAAGCAATCTCCCCGAGCTTGGTATGCCAAAATGGACAACTTTCTTATTGACATTGGATTCTCTAGATGCCATTCTAATCCTAATGTTTAAACCAAGAAAGTAGGAAGCCATCTCATAATCCTTTTCCTTTATGTTGATGACATTATCCTTACTGGTAGTGACTCAAAACTTTTAAACCATGTGAAAACCATCCTTAGGAAGAAATTTGAAATGACCGACTTAGGTTTTTTGCACTATTTCCTTGGCCTCCAAGTTTTGCAAACCAATG
>SNQJ01S0036869.1:38154-54332 GCA_010110895.2 Picea sitchensis
CTAATTGTATGATCCAATCTAAGGGATTAAGTCTAAAGTATTGGGTGGAAGCAATCAACTGTGAAAATTACATTGTCAATCACACTCCCACAAAGGCTCTTAAAAACATAACTCTAGAAGAAGATTGGACTAAAATTAAACCAGATGTAAGTCACTTCCGTGTATTTGGCAATATAGCATGGGCTCACATTCCTAATGAGAAAAGGAAAGCATTGCAACTTAAAAGTGAGAAGTGTATATTTGTTGTTTATTCTGAAGATTTCAAAGGTTATAAACTTCTTCAACCACATTGTATTGAAATTATTCTTAGAATAGATGTTAAATTTGATGAAAATCTCTTGGCCTGTGAGCCTAATTCGGCGGTTGTGACTTCTTCGTCCTGCGAGCCATCTTCGGCGTTTGTGCCTTCTTATGTTCCTATTCTGGTTTCTTCTTCAGATGATGACAGTGAGGATGAAAATCCACCTCCACCTGTTGACCTTCCTCCAGATGAGTCCTTTGAACCTGAACAAGCACCAGTTCCACCGCTTCCTCGATGGGTCCATTCAACACGAGAAACAGTTGGTGATCTTGTCAACGATCCTTCAGATCAGTGTCAAACATGTTCACAGTTCCAGCGAGCCTCTTCTCTTTTGGATCAAGTTTCAGAGAATCATGATCTAGATACATTTGCATAAGCTTCAGGTCATCTAGATTGGGATACAACAATGAATGACGAGTATCATTCTTTAATGGCAAACGATACTTGGGATCTTGTACCCCTTCCAAAAGAAAGAAAACTTGTCAAATGTAAATGGGTCTACAGAAATAAGTATGCATCAGATGGAAGTGTTGAAAGACACAAGGCTCAGTTAGTTTCCAAAGGATTCTCCCAAGTTGAAGGAATTGACTATAATGAAACCTTTGCCCCTGTAGCCAAAATTAATTCCATTTTCTTTGTTCTTTCCCTTGCTGCCTCACATAAATGGGAGGTCCATTAGATGGTTGTTAAATCCGCCTTCTTGCATGGCGATTTGAAAGAAGAAATCTACATGGAACAACCTCTTGGCTATGTCTAGAATGACTCTAGCCTTGTTTGTCGCCTTAAGAAATCTATTTATGGTCTTAAGAAAGCTCCCCGAGCTTGGTATGCCAAAATGGACAACTTTCTTATTGACACCGGATTCTCTAGATGCCATTCTGATCCTAATGTTTAAACAAAGAAAGTAGGAAGCCATCTCATAATCCTTGTCCTTTATGTTGATGACATTATCCTTACTGGTAGTGACTCAAAACTTTTAAACCATGTGAAAACCATCCTTAGGAATAAATTTGAAATGACCGACTTAGGTTTTTTGCACTATTTCCTTGGCCTCCAAGTTTTGCAAACCAATGAAAGAATTTTTCTTTCCCAGTCTAAGTATGCTTGTGACCTTCTTCGTCGCTTTCACATGGATGATTTTAAACCAACACCTTGTCCCTTCCAGTCTGGGGTCAAGCTTATTGCCACCTGTACTTCTCCTGAAGTTGATGCCACCCTGTACCATCAGTTAGTTGGTAGCCTCTTATACTTGACTCATACCCATCCCGATCTTTCCTTTTTTGTTGTTCTTGTTGCTCGGTATATGCAAACACCCCATGAAAGCCATTGGAAATTAGCTAAAATGATACTTTGCTATGTCTGTGGTACAGTTCAGTTAAGGATACATTACAATTTAGGGGGGAATCCTTTATTGGTTGGTTTCACTGATTCATATTGGGCTGGTGACCCTGATGATCAGAAGTCTACTATAGGTTATGTTTTCAGCCTTGGTTCAAGACCTGTCACTTGGGCCGATAAGAAACAACATGCTATTTCACTTGCTTCAGTAGAAGCAGAGTACTGAGCAGTGGTAAATGCAAGTCAGGAAGCCTTGTGGCTTTGACAGATCCTTTCAGAGTTTGGATTCGAGCAACATCATTCGACTAGCCTTTGGTGCGACAATAAAAGTTCCATCAAGCTTGCCAAAGACCCAGTTCAACATCAGTGCAACAAGCACATCGAGCTACACATGCACTTCATCAGAAATATTATTTATGATCAAGTTATTGAAGTGCTCTTTTTCCCTACAAAAGATCAAGTTGCAGACATTTTCACAAAGTCTCTTATAGAAGCGAAGTTTTTCAAACTTTGTTGTATGTTAGGAGTTTAGGAAGCTATCATTAAGGGTGGATAGGCTCTAATGCCTCCTTCCTTCTCCTATTGTGTCAACATTTTAAATCCTTCAATCCTATCCCAAGTTGTTCTTAAGGGGGGATGTTAGGATATTTAGACACTTAGGAGTTAGTTAATATCTACTTGGTCTAATATGTCATTAGGTAAAAGTGTGTTTCTTAGTGTGTTTATTTAGTATGCATTAGTATGCATTTGTAGTTAGGAAATCCGACGGTCACGACATGTTCCCGACATAGAGTGATTTGAGGGTTCATACTCTCCTCGATCTTAACAACCATTAATCTTTGGATTAACACCCGATTGGTCCATGATCTCTATTTAAAGAGAATGGAGGGTCATTTTCCGATGATCGATTGTGATAAACTCTATTGTAAAATCTCTCTGTAATATTTTTCTTTTGCATTAATAAACTACTCCAAGTGGCCGCGTTGGTTGGGGCCATGGATGTTTCCCCATAGGGGTTTTGCCACATGAAAACATTGGTGTGTTGATCTTTGATCTAGTTATGTGAGTGGTTACTAAAGGTGTTCATCCTCTATTGGAATAGCTGTGTTGTTGAACAAGTGTATGTTGTTTTGTGAGCTGCTAATTTGATTTACAATAAGGAAATCACCAGATAAAAAGATACCTAGGTGATATAGTAAGGGGATTTCAACAAGAACCCACTTGGGAGGATTTTGTTGATTCCCTCAAGGAGAAATACTACCTTGTTGGAAACTACAATGACTAATACATGAGATGGATATCTCTTCTTCACGAGAGATACTAGATGGTTCCAAAGTACACCAACATATTCCATATCCTATACACAAAGTTGGGTATTAAATAATCCAAGAGACACTTGGTTTCGAAGTACCATAGTGGCCTACATAGGTACATACAAATATATATGGAGTTCCTGGACATCTCCTCACTATGAGATGCTTACGGATATGTGGTTAAGATCGAGAAAAACTTCAAGCAAAACAATAAGCAAGATTTCAATTATGCAAAGTCATCGCAACAGAAGCATGGTAAAGGTGTCGCTAACTCCTAGAACAAAGGACAGAGCAAGGATGGCTAGACCAAGCCACAAGAAAAGAAGGGTAATGAGAATTCAAAGGAAACTGGAAAGTGGTGTGAGTTCCACAAAATACCTTGGCCCAACACTGATGGATGTCGCTCCAAACAATCATTGTTGGCTTGAGATGAAATCCCCATAGTTGGATGTCGCCTCAGACTTTGATTCAAAATGGGATAAGGGAAAAGGGACAATTGATGCAAAATCTATTGTCACCATAGCTACCATAAAGGTCCATTCAGAGGAACCAAAGGAGCATGAATAAGGAGAGCACCTCTTCCACTCACATATGTGGGTTAAGGGGACCCCACTCCATTTCATTGTTGGAAATGGTAGCCAGAAGAACCTAATCTCTACAAAGGTCATCAAGAGGTTGGACCTAACAACACCATCACACCCTAAGCCATACACCATTGGTTGGCTTAGGTAGGGATGAGACATTTACGTCAACCAACAATGTCTCCTGGACTGCAACATCAACCCATTCAAAGGTGAGGTATTGTGTGATGTTTTCCCACTTGAATTTTGTGATGTTATTTTAGGAAAACCATATACATGGGAGCGTCATGTTTTTTATGAGTATAGGCCCACAGTTTCATTATTAATTTGGAAAGTCAACTCTACAAGGTACCAGAGGCATTCCCAACTACTATGGTCTCTTTCAGTTTCATTATTAATTTGGAAAGTCAACTCTACAAGGTACTAGAGGCATTCCCAACTACTATGGTCTCTTTTCTCTCTATGAAGTAGTGCAAAAAGGAGTTCTCTCAGACTAGGATATTTGTTCTCTTTATGGTTTGGTCGGAAGGTGAACGAAAGATCACTGCAACAAAACCTCTTCATGAGGTCTCTCTACACAATATAATTAGGTAGAAAAGATATTAGAATAATACAAAGGCATATTTGGCTCACCTATGGGGGTTCCTTTGCAGTGTCAGGTAAAGCAGTCAATTTATTTGACACATTGTAGTGCTCCTCTTCCTAACAGCCCTATATATAGGTTCTCTATTATGGAGAATGAAGATATCAAATGCCAAATACAAGAGCTAATTCTGAAGGGCCACATTATATCAATATCCTCACCTTGTAGGGGCCTAATTTTTCTGGTACAGAAGAAGGATGGGACATGGAAAATTTGTATTGATTAAAGATCCATAAGCAGTATCACAATCAAGAACTTGTACCCAATCCCCCAGATTGATGATATTCTAGATCAACTCAAGGGTGCCAAAATTTTCAATAAGATTGTTCTGAAGTAAGGCTAGGACCAAGTGTCGATTGAGAAAATTGATCTAACGAAGAAAACCTTCAAGTCTAAAGAATATCTCTTCGAGTGGATGCTCATGCATTTTGGATTGACTAGTGTCCCAACCACATTCATGCAGATGATGGATGATATATTGTGGCCATTCACAAACTCCTTTTTGGTCGTATATATGGATGACATCCTCATATTTAGAAAAAACATGGGAGGAACAATTGAAGAACATATATTAGGTCATGGGAACCTTGCGACAACACAAGTTATATGCCAATTTGGAGAAGTATTCATATGGCATGCAAATAATTTAGGGATACACCATGGATGAGGAGGGTGTGCATGTGGATCCAATCAAGATCCAATTCATTCACGATTGGTCAGCTCTGAAGACACTGATAGAGCTCCACACCTTCTTGTGCGTTGCCAATTTATACTGTAGGTTTGTTTTGGGGTTCTCTCATATCATTTGGGCCCTAATCTAGGTGACTAAGGGGGGAGACAAGGCCAATTTTGTTTGGGATGCATCACAAAAGAAAGTATTTGGCGATTTGAAAATTTTCCTCTGCTCAACACCAATGCTTATTCCACCAAAACTACAAAAACCATTTGATATTGAGACAAATGCTTCATATTATGCTATCAATTCAATCCTCACTCATCATGGGAATCCGGTGGCCTATCGTAGTGAATCACTGTCTAATCTTGTTTGCAAATACCCCACCTAAGAAAAATAGATATACTCCATTGTGCAGTCATATCGATAGTGGAAGAATTACAATATGGGAAAGGAAACGATCATCCACATTGATCACATTCCTCTACAATTCATGCAGAAACAAGGAGAGTTAGAGAATTCCCTCCGTAAGAAGTGGTCCATGTACTTTCAATAATTCCACTTGAACATCAAGTATAAGAAGGGAATCACCAACCATGTTGCATACTAACTCATTCGACCTCCTCTTTTGGAACTAACCATAGTTCTCAACTCTTGTGGGAATGATACCTTTGGGTGGCCACAATTATACAATAGTGACTCTGAATTTGCTGCTACCTATCATACATTGAGTGTAGACAAACTAGTTATAGAATTTATTCTCCAGGATGGAATGCTATGCCATATGAGCCATATCTTTGTTCCTTCAAGTGAGCATGCACAAATGATTTGGGAAGCTTATTATAGTCGGATGACATGACACTTTGGCATAGAAAAAATAGTGGGATTATTGTAGAATTATTTTGATTGGTCGAAGCTTTGATAAGATGTCAACGAATATATCATATCCTGCACTTATTGTGCCATTTCCAAACCCACCACTAAGAAACAAGGGATATACACTTTTCTTCCTACTCTTGATAGACCTTGGGATTCCATCTCCATGGATTACATGTCTGTTCTACCTTCAACCAAGCATGGTAGTGACTATTTCTTCGTGGTCATTGATCGATTCTATAAGATGGTAGTTTTGACAACCTAAAAGAAGAGTATCACAGTCGAGGCCACTACTAAGATCTTCTTTGAGCATGTTTGGGTTCATTTTGGGCTCCCACAAACTATTAGTTTAGATCAAGACAATAGGTTCATGAGTACTTTTTGGTCCAAATTATAGTCGATTATGGACACCAAGCTGACCAAATCGACTCCCTTCCACCCATACACTGATGGAAAAACAAAGGTATTCAACATGATGATTGTTCGTATCCCGAGGATGTACAATTCCAAAAATCCATGCACATGGGATGAGAGCCTTCCTTATGTTAAAAATAGCTACAACAGATCCCTCCAAAACTCTATTGTCCACAACCCTTTTCAGGTGTGCTTTGGGTTTCATCCATTGGCCCCCATTAACGTAGCTCTTCCCATTACAGTTGCACATGAGGAGTTATCCCATGCTTAGACCGAGGCTGACAGCGCAACCAATTGTTTTAAACGAATCCAACACATCCAACAACAAGTTCATGATATTTTGCATAAATCCAACACCAAGTACAAGTAGTGCCACAATCAGCATCAGGTACCACACAAGTTCTAGGTGGGAGATAAGCTATGGTTGCATTTGAAAAAATACCTCCTCATAGGACCCCATCAGAAGCTTTTCCCACTCCAATACAGGACTTACACCATCACCAAGGTTGTGGGTGAGAATGATTTTGATTTAAGTATTTCCCCTTTCATTGGCTTGCACCATGTATTTAATGTCGAACTGCTTCGACCATATTTTCCACATCTCCTGAACACTTCGGACATGGTCGAGCACTTGGACGCTACATAACTCAATCCCAATTGCATTGAACAAGTGATAGTTGACCAGATCATGGACACTAAGATGAAGGGAACCCGCTAGCAAAACATCTGTAACACCCAATTTAAAAACCCCCAATTATATGTAATTAATCATGTTTAATGATTTTCATGCCATGGCATATAAACATTGTAAATGTATTATTGTTTAATTAAAAAAATTCCAACTAGTTGACTGATGGGTGAAGCCTTAAAATTACTTCCCATGATACCATGAGAGGGACTAGTGAGGGGGAAGGAAAGGGGAATCATGTGAAAAAGATCCCAATCCACCTTGATGAATGATGTGGAGGAATAGCCACAATTCCTCTAGCTTGCAGCTGAAGCAAATCAATTAATGAGCATGGGTTGGTAGTTGAATATGAAACCACCCTCAATGAATGGAAGCATGAAGGCTTCTCTAGGGCAACATAAAATTATCATTTAGAGGTACAAAATAGTACTCATTTGCAGTCTCCATATTTACCGCATGAATTACTTATGATAGAGGGAAGAAGGAAAGGTCTGGAACCTTCATGGGAGGCAAAAAAAAAGAAGGCACAAGGGGATGCAAGAGAAGTGATAAGTTTGAGGGGAATATTTATGTGTTCTAGTCTCAAGAAGGAATGGCATGAAAAGAAGGTGTGTTGGTGAGAGAAGCAACATGAATAAGCATAACAAGAAACAAAATAGATAGTCAGGTAGAGAATATTGTGCTCATGCGAGAGGAGAACTGGGGAAAATGAAGAGAATGCCCATGTGGGAGTAGAGGAAGATATTTTATGCATACCTGAGAAAAATAATAACTCGGAAGTATGCCCAAGATATGAGTGGTCACACTGGAGTAGAGAAGACCTAAAATTCCAGACTGGAGCAAAAGAGTGTCACAAGATTGATGCTTGCTGGAAAGAAACCAACACTGGAAGGGGAGGGCGTTGAGGGACAATGTAACTATGAAAGAAATCCCTTGTGAAGAGGAGATCTAGTGGGGGAGGAATATGATAAACCCTATGGAGGTATTCAACTTGGTGGGAAAGAGGGGAAACTTTTGTTGTTTCCAGTGGAGTGAAGGAGAGTAACCTTCTTGATCCATTCTTCAACATGTTGATTCAGTTGTGAAGTTCCCTTGGTGGTATCGTGGCTTGGCACAAGGGTGGCCATAGTGCATAGTTTGAGTGCAGCTAAGCCTATGGTTGGGTGGAAAGGATTTTCCCCACTGTCAATTGGTCGGTTAACTTATCCATTGAATAGATAAGTATTCATATGCTCTGTGTATAGAGTAAAATAAACGACTAGTTCATGTAATTTATTCATAAATGTGCATGTTTGTAAATGAATTAAATGGTTGTTTCAATGCAATCCCTTGTGTTGAAGTAGTTGTGAAATTGTGTGGTAATGTGCATTTTAATGTAAGAACTTTGTATTTTTTTCTCAAATACAGAAGCATTCCATGTCGATGTAATGGTCATGAGAAAGAATCTTTAAGGAAATCAAAAGAATGCATATCTACATTTCTTGTGTACATGCAAATATGCCTACTATGCTAGGATTCAATGTGGAAGGGGAACCAGATATATCGGTTAAGAAAAAGGGTGAATGGAATGTTGTAATTCCCTTCCAAGAAGTTAATAAATTACATGGAATATGGTGTAGGAGAGAGATGATAACCCCCTGCCTCCCCTTATTTTTTGAAATGGACATCGAGAGAATAAACCCGAGGAACCTGTTCAAATTTCTTCTTAAACTTAATGGAAATGATAGTCATTGATCCTGAGCGGGAATAAATATTGACCATTGTTGGCATAGGGGTAGACCCAAGGTTCAAGGCTTCAACAGTGCATCAACAAAACCCTAACTATCATCCCTTTCAGCCACACCTTTGAATAAGATGAAGTCTCACCCAAGGTAGAGGAAGGGGGGGTTGTAGGACTCAAGTGTCTACAACCTAGCTGGAACACAGATCTGTGAACACAATACTTAACATAGCACTTAGCAATTAACATTCATTAGTCTTTTAACCCTTATTCACATCGCAGGTCAAACCCTTGTTATAGAGTAGTGCAATATTACCCAAGATCTAACCATATCAAACCATTAACACATAGCATCATAGTAGATCTATCATTCATTCATACCTAAAGCACTTGAGCATCAATAGATCTATCTATTACACATCAAGATCAGTGCACTAAGAAAATAAATACATAACTATCATAAACAACAAAGCACAAAGCACAAAGCACATCGACACATGATATACGTGGTTCACCCTAGTGTGGGGCTACGTCCACCAACTCTTCTTCTTCTTTATTAGTCTCTTCAATGTCCTTACTAGCACCAAGCTACAAATCGAACTTCACATAGGACAAGAGATCTGTGCGCACCTTTTTAAATCCTCCTTCCCTGAGTTACATCAAAGCACGAAGCCTTACACAGTCTGTACACAAAGCACTTACAAAACGTTTTCAGTTAGCTTTGCAAGCCTTAACACATCTTCTTGCACACAACTAACATTAGCACTAAGCCATCGACTCTTTCTTACATCGCCTAGCTACTTATTTATACATTAAAAAAGGGGCCTAAACATGGGTAAGACTCATGGGATGACATCCCATACCTTTTACATAAACCCTAAAACCAAAAAAGCCTGCAAAAAGGGCAAGATCCCGCGATCTCCGCTTCGCCTAGGCACTTCATCTTCGATCAGCCTATCGAAGTCCCAAAAATGGTCAAACACAACNCTGGGCAACACTACTTCGAAGGCCTCGAGCTTGGCTCGAGCTGCCTTGACTTGCTGCTTCACCAGAGCCTCTTGCTCGATGAACTCTTGAATGACTTGCTCGGTGATAGGCCCTTCCATGCATTGTTCCACTGTGGCAATCACCTATTCCAACTATGATCCTTGTCCCTTGATCTCTTCAAAGAGGGTGTAGGCTTCATCCTGCACCAGTTGGAGTCATTGTGTCACCTCCATCACTCTTCTCTGGATATAAGTGACCTGTTGTTGAACTGCGCACTTCTCCTGTGATCTCTTCATATTTTCAACGACTGTAAGCTGCTTCAGTTGTGCATGCACTGTCGATGCCTACTTCTTCTCCTCCTGGATTTGTGCCTCCAATCTCCTAAGCTTTGGGTCTTCTAAAAGGCGCTTCTAATGATGACAGTGCAGTAGAAATTGTGCGGCTCGAATAGAGAGCTTGTTGTACCCCCTTCAGCTACGCCTCGATTCTGTCATACATTGTCTCCTGCTTTGCTTCATTTCGTTGCAAAATATCCTCTGAAGTATCTTCTATAGCTGTGATGATGAGGTCAATATCATCCACTGTGAGCACATTCTATGACTAAGGCTTATTGAATCATGACTTGTTTCGCGCTGAGAGTTTCTTTGGAAAAACCTTCCTTTTCTTTGATTTCTCGGCCTCTGTAAGGGGATCCTTCGACGGTGTCACTTCTCCCTCTTCTTGATTTTCTTCTTCTCCCCCCTCTTCTTTATTTACTTTATCACCTCCTCATCCTCTAGGTGAGTCAGGCGCAGTTTCCTCTAAAGCGTTGTTTATTTCCTGAAATTCTTCCTTTTTTTTCTTCTTCTTAGCATGGCTCGGTCCATCACACTCAGTCCTGGTGAACACAAGACTTCCGATGAGGTCAGGATCGAAGAGTCTACATTTCCAACTGGTACAAGGAATTTTGCAGGCCATTCCTTGGTTATCTCCTCCATATCTTCCTCGGTCAACTTATAATATGACTGCATCTCCTCCTTGTTTTCATCCCTGCGCACGGTGATATATATGAAGTGTGGGTTTGTGTGGAACTTCGTGAGTGGCTTGAACCTATGGAGTGTATTCAACATAATACGGGAGAATGACTCAATGGCCCGCATGAGTTATAAGTAGTAGGTGTGGAAGACAACATTCGACTGCCACTGCTTAACCATATCACTTGAATACCACAAGGTGGTGAACCTCGCGGCCAATGGTTTAGATGGATCGACTTCAGGGAATGTCACTCCCTTTGGCATCTCCCAAGCAACAAATTCTATGAGTATGAGTAACCAGCTAAAGTGGAATTCATAGCCTTGGTCCTGCGCTTCACGATAGTCCTTCTCCAACTCGTTGATGAGGTAGCTCACCCAGTTCATCTGCATCCCTTCAACGCACTTCCCTGCGAGGTCAATGAAAAACCCATTGACTTATGTTGGTATGTTCCTCTTGATGAGATTACCAGCGATCAACTGGCAAGCTAGGCACATTGTGCCATTGTTACACACCCGCTGCGGCATAATAAATTTTTTGCCTTTTCTCGAGAGACAAAATCCCCGAAAACCTACGGAGCTTAGAAAAGGCTGCAAATGCCACCTCTGCCTCGACAGAGTCTCTGCGTGACCTCCCGGTCTTAAGGATCGTTCAGTTTCTTTTATGAGCCGAAGCGGCCCCTTTTGATTTCCAACTGGAATCTTCTNAAGGTCCTTTTGGAAGCTCCCCTGTGCGAACAGAACTAGGCGTGAGCTCCACCCTCTCCGAGCAACCACAACGCTATGACCAAGGCCTATTCCCAAAGGCGCTTGTCGCAACTCGCAATCTCATGAGTTCGCGAGTCAAAACTCCTGACTCTTCCTTCCCAAATTCACGATATCCGAAATCATGTAATGGGTATAGCTCCCTTCTGTCAGCGCCCTCTGTGCGTGACCAACGGCTAGGCTAAGCACTAGCTCTCATCACAACTTTGCGACTTCGCACGTTGAAAGGTTGAGCACTCATGATCTTATCCCGTGAATCCTCGAGATGCGAGAAGTCAACGGAGTGTTAACTCCTTTCTCCAGGTGACGCGTGTACGCTTGTCAATCATACGAGCCCCACTTTGTGGTTCTACCATGTCTTCCTTCATGCCTAGATTTCGACACTTCATGACTTCTGATGTCAAGAAGAGGTCCTCTCAACCTTTGAACCTCCGAATGCGCGATACGCGCGATGAGGCTCTGATCCAACGGTGATCCTTACTCCTCGTGATTTCACCACTCATGACTTGGAGCACCCAACTCCTGGGCTCTAACCTTACGAACCTCTGAGTTCACGAGATCCCTCGATCTCTGCCACCTATCCTCCTCAGACAGATGGTTCTGATATTCTCGCGACTTTTCCACTCGCGAAGTCAAGATACTTCCTCCTCTGACTCCTGATGTCTGAATCCTCGATAGAGAGGTTCTCGCGACACGTGTCCTCCTTCCAACAGACAACTTAGATTCTTTCGCGACTTCGCCACTCACAAAGTCTAGACACTCACCTCTGTGAGTCCCGATGCCCAAGTCTCCGAAGCGGATGATCTCACAACACGCGTCCTTCCGCAGATGGATGGCTCCGATCCTTTCGCAAATTTAGAACTTCTGATGTTGAGTGTCTAGACCTTCGTCCTTAGGAGCCCCGAACTCCTGAATGTCGATATCTCGATACCAACTCCTTCGGGACTTTTCGCTTCTGCTGCTCATGAAGGTTTAACCCCTGTGCATCTCCTATCAGATCTAACGACTGACGGGTGTTCGGACTAAGGTCTGAAAACTCAGACCTGTCCCACACTGTGCACTCTCCCACCTCTCCCTGGACATGGAAAAATCAACTGTCCGGATATTCCCACGGACCTTGGGGATCTACGGTCTCAATTTCTTCACTACTCACGAAGACAAAGGAAAAAGGGTTAAGGCATTTAACGCCCTCATTTATTCCTCCAATCTAACGGTCGTGAATGACCGCAGATCTTCCAACCAGATCTCATCCTTCGATCGATACTTATCCCTACGCTGCCATTTCCAGATTTCAAGAGGATCATTCTTCCTCGCACAGGGTTACTAAGATTTTCACCTACAAATCCTTTTCCAGGTTCTTGGTGAGCTTTCCAAAAAGGGTGTCTCTATGGGGAGATCTATCCAGGGTATTACCTGAGATGGATAAGGGTATAGATTTCCCAAGAACAGACTGGAAGTCTGAATTAATTCAATATGCATATATATATATATACACAAATCTATCTATAAACATAATCCATACGTGGTCTTTTCAATAAAAGCATGCAACCACCATTTCTGATCAAAACACCACACAAACAGTCTTATACTCAAACCATTCATAAACTACACAGACTATGAGCATACATGTCTTTATATAAGTTTCCAGATGCAAGATGATCATAAATTCCAGGATATACATTTCAAGATGCAAGATGTAAAGCACTTATCAGAAATAACACCAGATGTGATTGCAGCTGCTGAGAGGGGTGCTCGTTTCCACCCAACCATAGGCTCAACGACTCTCAATGGATTTACCACTAGCCACCCTCGAGCTGAGACCACGATGTTGCGAGACTGTGTCTCTGTTTTCCAGTGACCGAGAAGGAAGGTTACTCTCCTTCTTCTCTACTATCACTCACTCTGTATTTTTCCAGAGTTCTCCTCTTCCCCAAACATCTGCCTGTGATCACACACTCCTCCTGCCTTTCTCTCCTTTCAGCGAGGTTGCATGTGGCACGATCTTCCTCGCATTGGTCAGGTATGAGGACTCTATGGATGGGCGGTTCACCCCCCATCCCTCATTACTCATGAGGATCCCTTTACCTACCAATCCTAGTGAGTCATTTAATTCGGGCCAACAAGATGCTCTTGGTTCTCTGGGCCAGTGAAGTCCAAATACGGTATTGGTCTCAGTGGAATTTAACGCCACCATTCCAAGTGCCTTCCACCGCCTTTATTCAACCATCGTGGTCTCTTTTTTCAGCACATCCCCCCTCTCAGCAGTCCTGCAATATATATATTATAATATCATTCACATTCATCAACCTTTTTTCACAAGGTCCACTCACATCACACATTCACATTTTTGAGTTTGCCACAATACTTGGCCAATATAGTTATTTTTACAGATTGGGGGAAACAGGGTGTTACAATTCCCTCCCCCTTAAAGGAACATCGTCCTCGATTTTCTATCTATCAACTTGACATGCATGTATAGATGTAAACAAAATCGGATATGCCCGTTTCATGGCATCCTCCATTTCCCATGTAGCCTCATCTGGGCCAAAATGTTTCCACTGCACCTTGACCTTTGCAATGGTTTGGTTCCAGAGCGAGGTTTCCTTTCTGTCCAATATGCATTGAGGTTCTGGTAGAAATTCTCCCTCCGGTTCCACCTGAATCACATACCAATCAATTATATGGTTAACATCATGTACATATTTCTTCAATAGTGAGACACGGAAAACATTATGTGCTTTTACTGTGGGAGGAAGTGCTAGCCTATAGGCTGCAGGTCCCACTCTATATAGAACCTCAAAGGGTCCACAATACTGAGGTGCTAACTTGGCACAAGCTCCCATTTTCAGAGAACTCTTCTTGGGTCTAACTCTGAGATATACATGGTCTCCCGTTTTGAACTCTCTTGGAGTTCTCTTTTGGTCGGCATAACATTTCTGTTGGTTCTGANNNGTTTATGGGATTACTCCAACTGACAGGAGTGTTGCACGGTCTACCATAGAGGACTTCAAAGGGACTCATCTTTAAGGATGCTTGGTAGCCGTTGTTGTAGGCGAACTCTACCAGGGGTAGGTAGTCTTCCCACTTATTGGGTTGGTGCATTACACGCATTCCTAGCATGTCTTCAAGTATTTGGTTCACTCTTTATGTTTATCCGTCGGTTTGAGGGTGATAGGCGGTGCTAAACAACAATTTGGTTTCTAAGCCAGCCATCAGTGACTTCCAAAAGTTGGAAGTAAATTTTGTGTCTCTGTCAGACATGATCTCTTTCGGCATACCATGCAGTCTGAATATCTCCTTCATGAATACCTGGGTGATATCGATTCCTTTGCAAGTGGACTTGACATGGATAAAATGAGCAGACTTGCTAAATTTATCCACCACTACCATAAAGACATCGTTTTGTTTGTTCGATGTTGGTAATCCGGTGATGAAATCCATGGAGTTGGTTTCCCATTTCCATTCTGGGATTATAAAGGTTGCAATAATCCTGCTGGGTGTCGATGTTCTGCTTTAACTTGTTGGCACTCTATGCATTTGGCTAAGTACTCGGCTATGTCTTTCTTCATTCCAGGCCAATAGAATTGTCTCCTCGTGGCCATGATCATCTTCTGGTATCCTGGATGACCATAATAGGGTCTTTTATGTAGTTCATCCAGTATGAACCTCTTCAAGTCGTCACAATTTGGAATATAAAATCTGCTTCTGTAAGTGAGAAGACCTCCTTCGGTCATCTGGTAGCCTTCATATTTTTCTCTGGTGGGTTCTTGCTGTAGGTACATGGTCATGGTATGGACGAAGGGATCTGTTTCGTATGCCTTTCTGATTCTTTCTTTGACATCTGCCTCACAGGTGCTCACCGTGGCCAGGTGAATTGTTTTGATGTTTCTGCTAAGGGCATCTTCCACCCTATTTTCTTTTCCTTTAATATGTTTGACTTCAAAATCAAAATCGCTAAGGAGGGCCATCCACCTAGCTTGTCTCGCAGTGAACTTTGGTTGATCAAATAGGTATCACAATCCACAGTGATCTGTCATTAGTACGAATTTTCTTCCCAGGAGGCAATGCCTCCACATTTTCAAGGCATGCACTATGGCAGCCAGCTCTAGATCATGGGTCACATAGTTGACTTCATGCTCATTCAATTTTTGGGATTCATAGCAGATCACACTTCCTTCCTGCATAAGGACTCCTCCGAGCCCTTCCTTATAGGCATCTGTGCACACGAGGAAGTCAGCTTCTGGATCGACGATCTTCAACACGGGTGCATGGTCAGTAGATGTTTCAGGGTTTGAAATCTTTCTTCACATTTCTATGTCCACAGGAATTTTGTCCCCTTCTTTTGGAGGGCAGTGATTGGACAACCAATCTTGGAGAATCCTTTTATAAATCTCCTATAGTATCCTGCTAATCCAATAAAGAATCTGATGTCCGAAACATCCTTTGGGGTAGGCCATTCCATGATAGACCTGATCTTGTCAGGGTCTACTGCTACCCCTTCTTTAGATAAGACGTGGCCTAAGTAATGTATTTGCTTCTAGAAGAAGTCACATTTGTTGAATTTGGCATAGAGCTGATGTTCTATTAGCACTTGTAGCACAAGCCTAAGATGCTCTTCATGCTCTTCTCTATTCTTGGAGTAAATTAATATATCATCAATAAAAACCAACACAAATTTGTCTAGGAATTTACTGAGTACATTTTTCATCAAGCACATAAAAGTGGCAGGGGCATTGGTCAACCCAAATGGCACCACCATAAACTCATAGTGACCATACCTCGTTTGGAAGGCAGTTTTATGGATGTCTTCACCCTTGATTCGGACTTGATGGTATCTCGACCTCAAATCAATCTTTGAGAAAATAGACG